>OVAN01009285.1:0-17119 GCA_900406275.1 Anastatica hierochuntica | reverse complement strand
ATGAGTATCCCCACAAAAAAAAGTAAATCCACTTTAGCCGACACGGTGGTTCAACAGGCTGTTGCCAACAACCCCTATTCTCCTTTTTTATTTTTCTTATCTTCTCCTTCATCTCAAATGCTTGCTTTCGTTATATAAAATTTATGGTTATTGTGACGGTAAGCTCATGATTCGGAATTTGAGCTCTCTCAGTGATGGTAACTGGAGGAGGAACAAGAGTGTCAATTCTGATGGCATCAAAGGGATCCAATTTTTATGGGAAGTGGTATTTTATGTCGGCAAGATTAAAAAACCTTGAAGCGATGGCGCATGAGGCTTTGTAGTCCCTCATCATCAGCGGATCTTGTTCTCAGCTTTGAAGTGACACGAATTATCTTCGACATCTTCCTTAGACTTCCTCGACCTAATTTGACGAAGCATGGGCCGCCGATGATTCTCACCTTTGTGAGTTCGTTGAGTCCTGTTAAGTAGCACGTGTAGGTATTGGCTTGGCAGTGGCATTTGTGTCGTCTTCGACTCGTTGTTGGCTCGTCACAATTTTACTATGAACTACGCGTTGTGGTTCACAATAAAGATGTAAGACGGGTACAAGAAGAGTCTAACTACATTTTCTTTGTCTTGTGTATAAATGAGGAGCTATTGCAAATTTCAAACTATAGATATATCATTCGGAGAGACTTGGATGGCACAAGAAAGAAGTATCATATATCGGTTCTCGACGACAAACCATGGAGGAAGAATGCAATATATTTTGGTCATCTTTAGTTGTTATTTTGTTTTTGGTAGTGGCGTGGTTTGGGTGATTCATCCCAGCATTATTGTTCGGGCATGTGTTCACCATAAATAGGTTTAACCCTTTGCTTTTGTGTGTAGGTTCTTAGTTTACTTTTCTCACATAGGAGTTGTGCGGGCTTCATCCCTAATTTTTGGTTTGTTGAGCTTATCGAGGAAGTGAATGCGATTTGTGAATGATCATAAACTCTTATTAGGTATTGGCACCTCAGAACCCACCTTTTTTCCATTGCATTGAAGATCATCAAAGTTTTGTGTCAGTTGAATGCTTGATAAGATCTTTGAAAGCTAGCTACAACAACAGGAAGGTGAACCATGGTGTATTCAACATTATGGGTTCAGAAAGGTCCAATAATGTGGGAAACTATGTTAATTCCACCTTTTTGAGCTATATCTACCCCGATCAGAACGACAAATGATTCCGACGATGTTTTAACTATTTGGCAGAGCGCACTAGTCGTTTGGAAAGGGAAGCCATGTAAGTTTGGGTAGAACTAACTATTTTGTTCAATTCAAAATTGTAATTGATTAAGAGCTTGTTTTAATGAATGCTATAATTTAAAAAAAAAAGGTATATCTTCGATGACAGTTTAATGAAGAAGAGAACAAATGGACCACGGCCAAAATCTTCTTATGTTGAAGAAGTGATCTTCTAAGTTGGTTCTAGTGTCTGAATATAGTCAAGCTTCGAAAGAAACAATCAAGTAAAATGAAACATGAGATTTGTAGGTCCCAAGAGTTTAAAGAACAAGTTATCCCAATTTTTCTCTCGACCTCTTCCATTAATTATGAATGTCTAAACACATACGAGAAAAATAAACCTTCCTATTCTAGCACACAACTACAACAAATAAATAAGTTGTCCTACGTTATCACACGACTACAACATTTATATGAGGGGGATACTAACTCCCTTAATTTAGGTAAATTGTCGACCATATCTCTTCATGTATTTTTGAAACAGTCAATATCGACTTACCAACGTTTACTTTAACTATGACCTCATCAATGCTCCATCGCCGGAAAGAACATATCCTCAAAGTTCAAATCTAAAAAGTCAATACGAAGCTAAGTCATATATTTTCCAGTCGCACCGTGATGGAGCGAAGTAATAATAATGTGAAGTTAATTGTTTTATTCGAGGATGACCACTAAATTATCCTCATAATCTGTTAAAATCTATGAATTTTTGGAGTTAAGAAGGATTTTGGTTTCCCGTAAAAGACTTGTTTATTGATCAAAGCAAAAGATGAGTATAATTAATCGATTAGGTCAACATTTGTAGAGTCCTTTACAATAATAATCCTATTAATTCTAGAAATCATATAGCTAAAAAGAAAGCAAAAAACCAAATAAAAGGAAGATTAACCATTTAACATAAAAGTCCATTCCCTCTTAGAAGTAGAAGATGTCACCCTGCATCAATTCTTCCCTTTGACAATTATTCGGCCCCAAATCTATCAGCAAATCCATGTCTCTGGGTTCATGAAGAAATAAATATTGTTAGATACATCAGTTGTACGAATATGATCTGAAAGTAGTAGTCTATATGCTTTAGCGTTAATCTTCTCAATGATCTCGAAAAGACCAATCTTGCGAGCTTTAAACTTGTTACACTCGCCCACTGCAAGTATGTCCTTGGTAAGTATAATCAAAACGAGATAACACACGTCAAAGTTTTTGTCTCGCTAATGCTTATCAAGTTAAGCTTATAAGCATAGAAAGAAAAGAGCTACTTATCTTGAGTGTGTACGTGAATTTGACTTACCTCTTTCACAAAGTCAACTACCGCTGTTCCAGAGGTGTTACAAGGTTGAGTGTGCAAAACGGAAGCATTCCATAAACAATGCGGAAAGGACTGAACCATGTACTATGATTTATTGTATGATTTTTAGAAAATTCGGCAAGACAAAGCACTACACCCCGCTGTCTATTATTGTCACCAACTAGATTGTGAAGCAAATTTTTCAAATACCGAGACCATTCGTTTGAGGAGAATATGCCAAACTCGTATCCAAACTGGTACACACGAGTTTCCACAAAAATTGCCAAGAGTGACTTAAAATTCATAATTTTCAATCAGAGAGGATGAAATTCCTTGAATAAAAAGTTAGTAACTTGTATTATGTATGTTCTACAAGGTATAAAAAGTTCCATTTTTGAAAACGGTCTACTACAAAAAACTAGAATCATACCCACGTTATATGCTAGGAACTCTGAGAAAAAAGTACATATTAATATTCATCCACAATTATGTGAGAATGGATAATGGTAAGTACAAACCTTTGTTAAAAGCAAGGCTTTCAGACATTGGACAAAACGAGCAGAAAAACATTCAATATCCCGACGGCGACCAGGCCAAAAATATTTATTCGTAACTAGTTGAAGTGTAAGCTTTCACCCGATGTGTCCATTATTGTGGAGCTCCTTAATAATTTGAAGTCGAAGGCTTCAATTCGACGCACATAATTGACTACGGTGGAAAAATACTCATCCCCTAACGTATAATCGAGCATAGAAACTTGTTGGAAATTTGCCCACAAAATAGCAAAGAACATATTAGTTAGGTGAAGGTCAAAGAATGTTAATTCATGACATAGTGCCTGCAGAATCATTTAAAAGACTATTTTGTTGACTCAAAGCATTAGCCACTTTTTTAGTCTATCTGTTTCATGCTTGATAACAAATGTAAACTGCTGAAGGTAGGATAACAAAGAGGCGTGTTGCGCCGATATTTTTCTTAGATCCCAAAGTGCTTTAAAATGACATACATGTACACAATATAATTTTTTGGTGAAAACGACAATACTGACAATAACGGACTGCTTGCACGACAACGTAAAGCTCCACATTATATGTATTGCATCAAACTCGAGGATCCATTAAATTTTCACTACAATAGACAATAGGTTTTCTATATGACTTTAAAAAGCTATAGACTCGATTTCCAATACTCGATACCGAGTAACACTTTCTATTAAGAATCAAACCAAACCAATGATCGGTTTTACACAAAGCTTCACAACTTGTCACCTATGATCCTTCTCAAAGAACAAGCTCTTGAGCAGATATCTAATTTCTCAACTCTCTTGTTCGACCACAGAGCAAAAACAAAAACTCATGTTTCTTAAAACTCCTTTTTTTGCTCAAAGACCTAGAACAATCTTCTCAACCTTTTATTTCTCTTGGATTCGAGTATCTTCTAGTTGTTATCTTCTGTTTTCCTAATATCTTGAGTATCTCCTTTTTCACGTGATCCTCAAGATATTGTGTTTCCATTTATTACTTCAAAGACACGTCATTTAACTTATGCCAGCTCATCCATTCTCTGATCCAACAGCTTCTCCTTGTTTCAACAGGTACAAGCATGCCACAACTCCTTTTCAATCTCCCCCTTTTTGATTGCTTTTGTCAATCCAAGCTTTCTTGTGTTCAAAACAATTCCAGAGACTATACTCCTAGTGTACATCAGATAGTGACGAGTATACAAACCAAAAGAAACATCAATTTATCCATCAAGGTTCACAAGATTGTTTTCTCCATAACATATCCATAAAAATACAGTGTACAAAATTCAAGATGACTCGAAACCAAAGAGTTTAAATAAACAGAACCTAAAATCCAAAAACAAAAACTCCAATGCAGGTAGGTTTCACAAATCAAATAAAAAACAGACCACACAGAGACTGTCATCCTACTCTCAAAACTCCCCCTAAGTTCTACGCATCGTCCTCTTCATCTTCAGCATTAGACTTAGATTTTGAAGACACAGAGTCATCTCCATCGTTGCCTGCCGCATCAGACGTCGAGACGCTATCAGTTCTAAGCTCCTGATAATTTCCCCCTGCTTGGTTGACATAAAGCATTCAAAAACAATCATCATCAAGACTTAAGAATGTGGCCAATGAGAAAGAGAACTTACCTCTGACGAAGTCACCAATCTGGATGAGAAGACTCCCAACATGGTTAATATCATCACCCAATGTTCTACCAAAGACAAAGATAGATGTGTTTGGAGCAGACTTGAAACCTTTTCCACACTTTGGATCCACTTGATAGGCCTTCGTTGGTGGTTCTTCGACGCTTGTAGTAAGTAACTCCACCGGTCTCTGGAACTCCAACACATACTGGATAAGTGTAGGAAATGGAAGAAGCTTCACTCGAGTGGCAGACGTGCTTGCAATATCATTCGGAGCATTCACTATTGCATCAACTTGATCCTAAACCAACTTCCCAAAATTAAATGGGATCTGATTCGCCAACTTGTAAAGCAGATGTGCTCTGTCACGTGTCACATGAGTGTTGTTCGACACCGGCATCCAATTCAAACACAAGAACCCAAACACACCGTGTAACGCGGGTGACAGAAAGGTTAGACGAAACTCATTCTAAGACTTGACAGCATTATCTGTCAAACTCCCCTTGACTGTGTGATCCGAGGCTTCTGCTTTCCATTCAGGCCCTGAAGATGATCTATTCACTTTGATATCGAATACCTTGTTAATCATGGATGAAGACCACTCATAGAACTTACCCCTCACATACACAAGTTTCTTTTGATTGGGAACCTTTCCAGGATACAAATTCGCATAGAACTCAGAGACAACCTCGCTCTCATAACCTTCAATCATCTTAACCGTCTCGAGAAGTCCATTTCCTGTAACAATAGCAAGAACATCTCTATCCTTTGTATCATCAAGTCTGAGATATTTATCCTCGAATATCCTTCTTTGCCGATATTGAGCATAGCGAGCTTCGCAACCAGCATCTAGAAACCAAGTACTCAGACGGTGGATTATTTATAGAGATAACCACTTGTACTTAGCATCAACCTCAGATTGTAATTTCAGACTCGCAATTCTACGACTTCCTAGCTTCAAGGCTAAATTATCGATCCTGTCCAAAGGAGGAGAACGTAACCTGATATGCGCAAAAGGATTGTTTGGATCTACCTCCATAGTAGAAGCGTTCTTGTGAGCTTGTTTGGACTGAGATCGAAGCTTAGCAAGTGTAGGAGATGATTCTCATTGATGACTTGGCTGCTTAGAGACCTCAGCATGCCTCTTCTTTCTCAGATTCTCAGTCTCTGTCGGAGTCATCACTCTCTTCCTAATGGAACTCTTCGTCCATCGACGAATCACAACCTCATGAGTCTTTTCCTTCGCCGGAGTTGTTGATGGTAGAGGCTCCGAGACAGTCCATTGAGACGAGTCTACACTACCTTGAGCAATTTCTTGAGCATCATCAGTTTCAATTTCTGGAGCTCCATCAACTTCTGTAATTATCTCAGCTCTGCCTTCGTTTTCGTTCTCTGGTTCTGCGTCACTATCGGCAGTGGCGAGGTCAAAGGCTGTGGCGGATTTGGCAGCATCATCTTGTAGCTCAGAGGCGGCGGTGGGCTTGGCGGCTGCTACTTCTTCGATGGAGCTATCTTCGTCGCGTAATCGGAGCGTTCAACGGCGGCGGCGCGGGCAGCGGCGGTGGCTTGCTGGCGTTGAAGTCGTGTGCGCTTTCTTCCTCCCATGGGAGTTCGATTTTGGGAGGTTGGAGAATAAGCAATTAGGGTTTTGCAAAGGGAAAGAAGATGACATCGATCCCTTGTTTTTTTTTGTTTTAATAAACTTTCTGAAATTTGCAACATAAGTCCCTCTCTAAATCCCTTCTCCTGAAACACACACTAAACTTCAAAAAGTGATTAGTGCACACCTGAATGTTTTGAAAAACATCAATTAAGTCCCAAAGTAGAATGCAATCCTGAACGATTTATCAAAACCAGAACACATCACTAAATCCTTGATGAAACATATGGGATTTATTAACAATAATCTGAGTAAAAATCACTTTGGTTTTTCTTTAGAAACCTGGTTATAATTTTTTTATAAAAAGAAGCACATAGATTCTTACGTTCTAGTATTGTAGAAAACGTGGAAGACACACATCAAACTTGATACACACTCTACCACTTAAAGCAGCTGTGAAAATGTGATAAGATCGTAGTCACAGTCTGGTCTTGCCACTGAATCACCATGAGTAGACTTCACTCGACATATCCTCAGAGAATCTCAACCTTGATAATCATAACCAAAGTGTGGGGATTTTGGCCAAGGCACATGATCAAAGATGACTTGTACACCTTTGTACTTTTCTACTAAAGACCCAGAGCTTTGATCTGCTTTTCTACCCCAATTTCATGCTTCACATACTAGTTGACATTTTGAATCTTTCGATATGCATGATACATTGAGACTTTCTTTTCATTTTTTTATCCTCTTTTTGAACTTGAGTTTTTCAATGATAAGCACCGCTTCATCATAGGAGATAAGTTCCTTCTTACTACTCCTTTCTGCAAACTCATCTCTTCCTTTTAGGCTTTTTCTCCACCACGTTTTCTTTGGTCACAATCAATCTTTTCTGTGAGCTTCTCTTAAGAACATGGAGAGTAGCTATTTCTCATGATGAACTTGACACACTTTCTTTGTCACCAAAAACTTTTTAGCTGCTGTAGAAAAACCGATAAATAAAACATAGAAGTGTATATCTTGTTCGTCATGCCCTGTCTCCTAACAACACTCAACGAATTTGTTAGTGAAATTCACAAACACCTAAAGACTTTTGCAAGTTGATAAAGGTGTTTTCATCAAAAGGTTTTGTAAAGATATCCGCAAGTTGATTCTCACTAGATACATGTTCTATCACCACTTGTTTATCTTCAACCAATTCACGAATAAAGTGATGCCTAATCATGATATGCTTAGTTCTTGAGTGTTGAACATGATTCTTAGAAAAGTCTATGGCACTTTTGTAAAAAAATAACAAGTAAGGGATCTGAAGTCATACCATAATCTGAAGCCATCTGTCTCATCCACAGTAGTTGAGTGCAACAACTTCCCATAGCAATGTACTCCGCTTCTGCAGTGGACAAGGACACACAATTTTGCTTCTTGCTATGCCATGAGATGAGATTGTTTCCAAGAAAGAAACATCCTCCGGAAGTGCTCTTACGGTCATCTATACAACCTGCCCAATCTGCATCACAATAACCAACAAGATTATGATTCGTATCCTTAGTATAGAACAGACTAAACTCTGAAGTTCCTTTGACATATTTGACGATACGTTTCACGGCATGAAGACACGGCATGAAGATGTGAAGCCTTAGGATTTGCTTGATATTGAGCGCACATCCCAACGCTTAGGCTTAGATGGTATGCTACCTGTTAAATACAACAAACTTCCTATCATTTCTCTGTAGAGCTTTTCGTTAACTCGTTCTCCTGACTCATCTCTTGACAGCTTTGTCGTAGTGTTCATGGGAGTTCAAGCAGACTTGCTAGAATAGATTCTGAATCGTTCCACCATATTCCGGGCATACTTGCTTTGACTCAGAAAAATACCATCTTCTGTCTGTTTGATCAGCAAACCCAGAAAGTATGTCAGTTCCCCAACCATGCTCATCTTGAATTCACTGGTCATAGTTTTGACAAAGTCATCGACCAAGACTTTTGAGGTTCCTCCAAAAACTATGTCATCGACATAGATTTGAGCTATCATCATCCCTCTATTGTCATTCTTGATAAAAAAAAATTCTTGTCCAAACTTCCTCTGATATAATTGTGATCAATCAGGAATGTCGTAAGCCTCTCATACCACGTCTTGGGTGCCTACTTTAATCCATATAGAGCTTTGTTCAACTTGTAAACATGTCCTGGATGTTTATGATCTTCAAAACCTTGAGGTTGTTCAACATATACTTCCTCTTGAATGTAACCATTAAGGAAAGCACTCTTGACATCCATCTGATACAGGGTAAATCTCAGTTCACATGTGACTCCCATCAAATACCGTATGGATTCGAGACGAGCTACAGGAGCAAAAGTCTCATCGAAATCAAGACCCTCGATCTGAGTGTATCCCTGTACCACTAGGCGAGTCTTGTTCCTGGTAATGTTTCCTTCTTCATCACTTTTGTTTTTTTAAGATCCACTTAGTCCCAATCACATTCACATTGTCGGGTCGAGGAACAAGTATCCAAACATTGTTTCTGACAAATTCCTCAAGTTTTTCTTGCATGGCAATGATCCAAAAATGATCTTCCAAGGCTTCTTTTAGTGACCTTGGTTCAATGACTGCCACAAAACATGTAAATATCACCATTTCTCTGAAGTTTATATGTCTTCCTCTGGCTTTCATGCTGTCATTGATGTTCCCTATCACATCTTCAACAGCGTGATTTCTATGAACTTGAGTTGGTCTTGATTCCTTATCACTCACAACATCAGACTCTTTCATTTCTTGTTTCAAGTCAGGACTTTCATTCTCTTTGTCTCTCATTTCATCAGATTATGCTGGAACAAATCCTCTTGTTGGAACACTGCAGTCTTCATCAAACATCACATTTACTGACTCAATAATCATCTTTCTTCTTTTGTTGTAGACTCTGTAAACTATGTTGTTAGGCGAATATCCCAGAAAGATTCCCTCGTCACTGCGAGCATCAAACTTTTCCAACTGATCTTTGTCATTTAAGATGTAACAAGTGCATCCAAAGATATGAAAGTAACTCAAATTCGGTTTCTTCCCTTTCCAAATTTCATATGGAGTCTTGTTCGTACCCATGCGCACATATGCTCGATTGATTATGTAGCACGCAGTACTGATAGCTTCAGCCTAGAACCTCTCAGGAACATTGTTTCCATGAATCATGGCTCTTGCCATGTCTTGAAGAGTGCGATTTTTCCTTTTTACAACCCCATTTTGCTGTGGTATTCGAGGTGTTGAGAACTGATGTTGAATCCCTTGTGACTCGCAGAATTTTTCAAAACTTGCATTCTGGAATTCTCCACCATGATCACTTCGGATTTGCTTGATTCCTTTCTTCTCGTTCTTGAGCTGCAAAGCTAGAATTTTGAAGCTATCAATCGTTTCTGATTTTTCTCTCAGAAATCTAACCCAAGTGTATCTTGAAAAATCATCAACCAGCACAAAGACATACTTCTTTCCAGCTATGCTTTCAACCTGCATTGGTCCCATCAAGTCCATATGCACTAGATCCAAAATCTCTTGAGTTTGAATATCCGGAACTTTTTTATGTTGAACTTTGATTTGTTTCCCTTGGTTGAATGCTCCACACGAGATCTTATCAGTGAGTTTCAGTTCTGGAGCACCTTTGACAACTTCCATCTTGACAATTCGTGTTAGACTCTTTGCATTCATGTGCCCTAACTTATTGTGCTACAAGATCAGATCATCTTTTTCAGCTTTTAGACAAACTTCTGTTTGTTCCCACATGTAGCAGTTGTTCCTAGAACGTATTCCACTCATAACAGATTTTCCATCAGAATCAAAAGCCCAACACCTAACCTTATTGAACGACACTGTCAATCCTTCATCAAATTTGCTGTTAAACCTTGCACATAGTAGACATTTACCAGTTTGAGTAGGTTGGCATCATTTAATTCCCCTTTACCCTTGATTCGTCCTTGTACACCTCCACCAAAAGTCACTTTGCTCTCTTTTATAGTCTCATAACCGTCAATATTGTCCTGGAAACCTATCATGTGTCTAGATGCCCCGCTATTGAAATACCATGGCTTGTTCATGGACAAAGCAACTGATGTGTATGCGAGCAATGCATGTTGAGGCTTACTCACAGGTTGACCATATAACTCAGACTTTTGAATCCATACTTGAGATCTTCTTTTCAGACTTGGAAAGAATTTTCCCTGTCCAACCAACCGTTTTACCTTATTCAGAAGTCTGTAACAGAATCGTTTGATGTGACCTTCCTTACCACAGGAATAAAATCCCCTTCTAGTCTCAAGTTGAGATGAATGCTTATCATATGAAACAAGTTGTTTTTCACTCACGATCTATTGAGAGGAACTTGCTTTGACAAATTCCATTTTGGGGTACTTCTCCTCACCATTATACCCAAGACCATAGTGAGATCTTCTTGTTCTCCCAGCAGACAAGATTTCATTTAAGTTTTTGGTACCGCTGTTCAGCATGTAAATCTGTTTTCTGGTTTCAGACAATTCATGTTCCAACAGCTTGTTCTTCTCCTTCTCACTTGCTAGGGCTTCCTTCAGTCTATCATTCAGAGTTTGAATGGCGATTTTCTCTCGAATCAGCTCTAGCTTTTCCTTTCTGATCTGGGCCCAGCTATTGTACATCTTCTAAAATTTAGTCTAAAGATCAATGTCTTCATCATCACTGCTTTTACTTGATGAATCCTTGTCAGATTTCTCAACAGTCAGATCTGTGTAAACAGATTTGGTTTCTTCTTCAATATCAGACAACTTCTTCGCATCTTCCTCAACGAAGGCAGCAAATGCACAGTATCCAAATTCACTATCAGAGCTGCTGCTATCATCGTCTGTGTCACTCTCTCCAATTCTAACAAAGGATTTCTCTTTCCCTTTTTGACCACTAGTGCATTCGTTCTTCATATTTCCATACCCTTTGCACAAGTCACATTTAATCTCTATGCATCTCGTGTTTGGGCATACGGATTTGAAGTATCCGTATCCTTGACACTCATGACATTGGACTTCATTTTTCTTGAATCCTCTTTCTCGATCATTTATTCTCCTATCTCTATCATAGTTAGTACCATTTGACCTTGAAAATGGTCTCTGATTGGCTTTCTCGAACCTTCTCTTAGTTCGATTAACCTCCTTAGCCATCATGCTTATCTGATTTTTCAGCTCCTCAATCTCCTTCCTTTCTTCAGTCACAAATGTGATGCTCTGTGAGTCTTTCTTCTTTGTGGCATTGAGTTCAATCTCATATGCTTGGAGATGACCAATAACATCATCAAAATCCATGGTATCCGTGTCAAGAGCATTGGCCATTGAGGTCTTTTTAGATTCGAACCTCGCAGGTAGACACCTCAGCAACTTTTTTCCTAACTTTTTATCTTTGTAGATTTTTCCCATAGTCTCAGCTTCGGTAGCTATTGCACTCAACTTACCACTAAACTCCTCAATAGTCTCTTTCTCGTCCATTTGAAGTAATTTAAACTTTGATGCAAGCATATCAATTTTGGATCTTTTCACATTTGTTGACCCTTCATAAGCTCTCTTTAGCTTGTCCCAAGCATCTTTTGCAAATTCACAACATTGAATTCTCTTGAAATGATTGTCATTCACAGCTCCAAATATCGCAGATAAAGCATTCGCATTGTGACGAGATTTGCTTTTCTCAACATCTGTCCACAAAGACTCGTCTTTCAAAACCTCTTTACCATCAGCTCCTTTCGCAGTAGGAGGTCACCATCCTTTTTCAACAGTTGTCCAAGCATCATGATGAATACCTCTTATGGCAGCTCTCATCTTCATCTTCCAATGGCCATACTTTCCTTTTTCCAGGATTGGAATGCGATTCACAGCAATAAGCTCCTTTACCGAGTCCATAGTTCCGCAGGATCTAAACCCGTTGTAAGTTTTGATCTAACTAGGTTCAGATGCCCGCTCTGATACCAATTGAAAAGGCTATAGACTCGATTTACAATACTCGATACCGAGTAACACTTTCTATTAAGAATCAAATCAAACCAACCCTGGAAACTTTTGAAATTATAATAGGGACCAACGTAAGAAGTCTTTTGATTTTATCAAAGGCGCGATGAACTTCCACTGTCCAATATAATTAAGATCCTTTCATAAAATATGTAGTTTCACACATAATGGAGTAGAAGACGACGATAAGGATACATGACCATGAAAACCTCAAATTATTTTTGGTCAATTGTAGAAGGAATCGGTCAACAACCGATGGCTTCAATGTTTTTAAGATCAAATTGAAGGCTTGAGATGGACACAACATATCCCAAAAACGAACACCTCGAAGACTCCAAATATGCACTTCTTCCGAGCGAGTGTCCAAGTGTTGTGAAAATTATGAGCTAAATATCAAATAACTCAATATTGACAACAAACAAAACTGTAACATCCCTATTCTGGCACAATAATTTTTCAAATTCAAAGCCTTTTTATTTTATTTTTAATCTTGGCCCATTTAGTGTCCATTAATTCAATTTAATTAAAAAGTCTACTTTATATTGTTTTTAAAAAAAATCTCACATCGGAAAGAACATGAACTCTCACTTCCTTCCTTCCTCTATAAATATAATCCTTTCTCTTCTTATTTTCTTTACAAGTCAGAGCAATGCTCTGCACAGGGGCCGACTTTCTGGCTAGTCTCCACAGACTTTAAGCCACCGTCTCTGGTGGAATTCTTTTCCGGCGAGCTCCCAGGATTTTTCTGGTGAACTTTCTGAGTTCTTTTCGGTGAGTGTCGGGTGGTTTTCTGGAAGGTCCTCGCGAGCTCCGATGCTTTTTCCGGTAAGCCTATCTTTTCTTTATTTTCTTTCCTTTCTAGTCTTTGGTTAGGTTAGTTAGTTGGTTCGACCGGTTAGGATATGTTAGGTCGTCGACCTCAGCCGGTTTAGCCGGTTTGGTCAGATCTAATAGGTTCGGCCCGATTTTACTAGTTTAGGTTCTTTTCTTCATCTTTTCATATTTTTCGTTCCGTTTTGCCTGGTCATGAGTTTCCTTTTTGGAAAGTTTCCAAATATGTCAAATTTCCATATTTGCCAGTTTCTATTTTAGGAAAGTTTCCTTTTTGAGCAGGTTTTCCTTTTTGGCAAGTTTCCTGGTGAGGTCTAACTCGGGTTTCCTGGTCCAGGTTCTTCTTTCCGGAGGTGGATCATCAGCCTGTTAAGCCAAGAGTTCAGACTTAGGAAAAATGTCAGGGCTAGACCCATATACTCCTCATGCTTTCTTTATTCACTCTTTCTCGCGTAGTTTAGCACCAGAACAAGTGTTGCTTGGTTGTTTGAGTTTGCTTGAAGTCTATTTGTTTTCTTATTTTCTAAATCGGACTTAGGATAATAGATGATATCCTTGTTGCTTGTCTCGTATGATGTTTGCTAGTATGTGATTTATAATATATATATATATATATGTGTGTGTGTGTNTGTGTGTGTGTGTGTGTGTTTGTGTGTGTGTGTGTGTGGATATGGATGTGGAGACATGGGCGTGGGGTACAGAGCGAGGCTGCTGTATCCTGGGGTCATGTGTGCGGAGGGTGCGGCAACAAGTCGATCTGTTGTCCGTAGCCCTATGGTCGATAAAGCGTCCACGACGGCGATGTGTATGGGCACTTAACCCATGCTGAGGAAGCCTCTTCGGGGGGTGTGAGCGATCACTGAATTCGCAGGATAGGACCATTGATTGGTATGTTTGGGTGCTTTAGGTGTCATGTTTGTTGCATTAGGTGTCATGTTTGCTGCTTGTTCTAGGACTAGATTGCGTGGTTGAAGTGCTTAAGTCGGGTCTGCGGACTTATGGTTCCACTAGCATTCCCAACCTCACTAAGTGACTCCCAAGTTGCTCACCCCCTCTTCTCCCTTCTTCTTCTTCCAGGTGTGGCTAACGAGTAGTCGGATGAGCTGGACGAGACTGCTGCTGTTTTTGGGATTTTATTTAACTTTGAGATATTATTTTATCGGTTTTCTGACTCAACTGATTTCAGTTTTAGATTATTGGTTATTAGACGTGGTTTTCGAGTATTAATGGTTTATTTATGGATTTTTGAGTTACTTGGGTTACAAGTTAGGGTAAGTGACACGTTGTTCTCGGGAGATGAGGAGACGGAAGTGACAAAAACGATCAATGAATAAACGCTTGATTGTCATTCTCATGGAAGTGTTAGGTGCGTTTGATAGGTCAAAAAATGACATCACCAACCATTCGAAGAGAGCGTCCCTAGTCTTGAAGTTCGTCTTCCATTTGTTCCCTAGTTTGAAACAAACTTGATGATATCCGCTTTTCAATCGAGTTTAACAAATATAGAGGCACTACCGATTTGATATAATAAGTCATCAAGGCGAGAGATCGGACCAATATCGCGTTGTGATTTTATTAATAGCCTGCCAATAAACACACATGCCAAAAGCCATCTTTTTGGGATGAGAAGTGTTGAAATGTTGCATAAATCATGACTCTCCCAAAGATATCCTTTTAGAAAGAAGGTTCTCAACTTGTCGTCTTAGTACTCCATGCTCACGATGACTCATTTAATAATGAGGAAGATTTGAAAATTTTGCATTAGGAAAAAAATCAATCTGATGAGATGGAAGTTACTTTGACCGAACGCAGCGTTTTGGTGATTAGGGCGATTTCTGGCTAATCTCTTCTCGATTGTTCTTCTAGCTGTCTCCGTCGTCGGAGGCTATGGCAGCACCGACATCTCGGCCGCTGGATCCAGGGAAAGAGGTGGCGGCTTCTCATTCTGCTCACTCGTGGGCGGAGATTGCGAAGTCAGCTGTTGGTGGGTTGAGGAAGCGGGAGATATCAGTCACGGGATCGGGTGATTCTTCGATTGTTGAGATCCCGGAAGATGTTTTGGCCGACGAGAATCAATTGTGAAAGAGTTTTCTTGTTGGGAGGTTTCTCGATTCGGCTCCACACATAGCTAAGATTCACATGATAGTGAATAAGATCTGGAGAGTGGGGGAGAAGAGTTCTCGAATTGATGTACATGTCGTAGATGCAACAACAGTTAGATTTCGTGTCCCTGACTCAGCGAAGAGAGCTCGTCTTCTTCACCGTGGGTTCTGGAACATAGCTGGAGTGCCGATGATGCTCTCAGAATGATCACCTATTTTGGTTGATGCACTGCCTGTTCTGACCTCGATTCCGTTATGGGTCGACCTCAAGAATATCCCACCGCGGCTATATTCGGAGAAGGGTTTGGAGTTTGTGGCCAGTTTCGTGGGTGATACTCGGAAGTTGCATCCTTGAACTTTAGCCTGTACGAATTTGGAAGTCGCGCGTGTTTTAGTTGTAGCAGACTTGACAAAGGACCTACCTTCCCAGTTTCAGCTTACTTCAAAAGATGGTTTATCAGCTAAGGTTCATGCGTCATATCCGTGGCTCCCTCCTAGATGCTCTAAGTGTTCAAAGTGGGGTCACCTTGTGGCAAATTGTAGTTTTGGTGGAGATAGTGTGTCTGCTCCTGTTAGTTTGTTGCGGCGGGAAGATGTAGGTGTTGGCGCTGCTCTTAGTAAGGTTGTCTTGGCGGTCCAGGATAAGCAACAGGGTGCTCTTGGTGGTTTAAGTCACATAAGTGAGTCATCAGGGAGTGGTACATTGGTTATACCAGAGAGGGAATCAGCTGTAGCGATGCCAGTTGCAGAGAGTCCAGCTGTGGTGGACAAATTGCAGGGTGGTGATGTTGCGGAGGAGTCACATGTGGAGAAAGCCTGGACTAATGTCTCTCCGGGTAAGTCCAGTAGCCAGATTCCTCGGGCGCGGGAAGCAGGTTTGGTGGTCTCTCCCTCCCGGTTTGCTATTTTGGAAGGTTTGGAGGATGGTGAGGTGGGGGAAGTCTCTGAGACTGAGACTGAGCAGATTGATGGTGAGCATACGCCTCCTGCTGCAGAGGGTTTACCTGGGAAGGTTGCTGGTGAACAGGGGGTAGCATCTCCGGGTGTGGAGGATCAACAGGGGAATATTACACTGGAGCGGGGAGGTCAGGTGGATTTGCAGTTCGCCGCCCTTGCGGGTGAGAGGATTGAACAGCCATTGCGTCCGGTTTTACCGCGCTCAACAAAGGGGGTTAACAGACATCTTGCTGAGTTCTCTACTGTGGGTGTGAATGTTGGTTCAAGTCATAATAAAGGTACTCGTAAGAAGAACTAAGTATGCAGTTGTTTTCTTGGAATGTACGTGGGTTCAATCAATTTAATAAACACAAAGTTCTGCGTCAATGGTTGGCTTCTTCTACTGTTAGCTTGGGGTGTTTGTTGGAGACGCGGGTGAAGGAGAATAATGCCTCTCGTATCATGTCTACACAGTTTGCAGATTGGTCCTCCATTTCAAATTATGGTTCTCATCGGTTAGGGCGTATTTGGGTGATGTGGAAGGATGATATAGTGGTCACACCTATGTTCACTTCGGCTCAAATGATAACCTGTGCAGTTACAGATCCAGTGAGGGGGATTGATTTACTCTGTTCATTTGTGTATGCTTATAATTTTGCGGAGGAACGGCAGGAGCTGTGGGATGACCTGCGGAGTCACAGTTCTTCACCTCTCTTTCGACACAGGCCCTGGATAATCATGGGCGACTTCAATGAGACTCTCCGTATGGATGAGCACTCTGGTTTTCGGGTCACTTCTGCGGGTATGCGCGATTTCCAGGATGTGGTTTGTACCTGCTCACTATCTGATCTTGCCTACCAGGGCACCAAGTTTACTTGGTGGAATCATCAAGAGGATATGTCTATTAGTAAGAAGTTGGATCGAGCTTTGATTAATGGT
>OVAN01009284.1:0-17120 GCA_900406275.1 Anastatica hierochuntica | reverse complement strand
GTGTACTAGGAAGTGTCTAAGGAACATGGATGGAACAAGAGGGGATTTGTCTTACCTATACAACGGGAGAGATATCTCTAGGCCTATCAAAGATTTGATACTGAGAAATGCATGGCCATGCTCAAACAAGGTGAATGTCAGTCGTTTGTTTAATCAGTATAAATCAGAGTTCGATAAACGTGGTTTGACTAAATAAGGATGACAGTGTTTCTTTGCTTATGGTCATATCGAGATATTTGGACAAAGGGATTATTAGAATAGATGATTCCAGTACAAGTGGAAGATTGTTGGAATAGTCTTGAAATCATTTGTACTTTACTCTAAATAAAGTTGTAGTGTCGAGGTTTGCACATCGTATAATATTAGGGATTATAATGTTTTGCTAGAGACCACTTATAATCTATAGATTAAGAATCTATTACTAATATTATACGATCATATAAGGTCACACACCTAAGCAAATTGGATCAAAATATTTTTTTTGGTTTTGTTATTTTTATTTATATGATAAATAAAACAATAATATTATATTAATATATATAAAGATATATGTTACTATATGTATCGAATGATCCAACATTAAATTGGAAAGAAATCATTCGATGGGCTTGGCCCATGCACATTACTATGTCGACTTTTTAATTATATATAAGTCACGTTCTATGACTTGTATTAGAGAGAGAAAAAGAAAAACAACCAAAACCCTAAAACTTATACAGAGACAAATTGTTTGTCTAATTTTTGAATTCTGATCTCAAACGGCGTTAGCACCCCGATTAAATACAGTTTGTGTGCGTGTGGATACCGGTAGAGGCACGACACTTGGAGTGCTTAGAAACCTCGATCCAAACTCAGATCGTCTTTCCGCAGTGTATTTTCCAAGGATATTCGATATCCCGTAGATTAAATTCAAAGTCAATAATTTGCACGGTTCCTGAAAATTGATTCGTAAATATATTTATAAAATGTTTATAAATCGTTACAAATTCCAACAGTGGTATCAGAAACATAAGTGTACACCTTGCATTAGGAAGGTGTACAATGACGTACACCTTCAAACCAATTGACAAGGTGTACGTAAAAAGGTGTACACTTTGAATTATAGTTGTGTACACCTTGAATTATATTAGTGGACACCTTCAGTTATGTTGGTGTATACCTTTAAATATACTTATGTACACCTTCTATTATAGGGGGTACACCTTGAAATATAGAAGTGTACACCTTCAATCATACCGGTGTACACATTGTCTTATATTGGTGTACACCTTGCAACATACTGTCGTACACCATCAGTTATTTTTGCGTACACGCTGGATATGTAATTTATGAACAAGAAAGCATCTCATAATACATTTCAATAACTTCAATAAAACACATGCCCAAAGGAGTAATCAAAGGTACAGACACACATTGCACGCGGTTTGAAAAAGTGCACACTCGTTACAATTGGCGTCCTCGTATACATTGCAGACGTACACGCATTGAGGGAACTTAACCACATAATCATTCAGAAACCTAAAGGACGACGTGTACATTGACATATTATCTTTTGGGAACCAAGACAATTCCCACCTCAAACGAGAACACGCACGGCCTATCTGCTCTGAGTTTAATGGGGTGTGGTTCTCAACATACATTTTAAAACAATGACTAGGTAAAGAATGATTCCCTAGGCAACAATGAAAGATACCTAACGCAAGAACGGAATCCTCGTCAAACGGTGTGTTATCCTCCAAGATTTTGGCGGCTCTAATTACGTCGCAACCGTGAGTTGTAAGGCGTAGAGATTCGTAGTACACAACGCTTGGGTTGCGAGCAACCAAACATTTCTCGAAGAAGATCCGCCAATCGGATTTCGGATGAGTGGGGACAGCATTGTAAGAAACTTCATACCACCCACATTTACTTAACACTTCTTAGGTTTGGAAAAGTCGATAGCTGCGCTTACCCGCGAGAACAAACGGTTGTAGGTTCTGGACAGAATTCTCACCCACAATCACTATGATTTTATGCAAAATCTCGTCTTGTAAATCGGGCGTCATTGCCATTTTTTGCTTCTCTAATCAAATTTCTTTAGATCAACGACTTAATTGACAAAAAGGTCTGTTTGTGTCTCTAAATAGATAGCGAAAAGGGTTTCGTGTATAAAATAGGTGGTGTTTAAAGGTGATCAAATCATTGTCTTTAATGCCATGCACAACGACCTTTTAATGCAGCAAAAATTTCACCGGTCACGATATACTGCAATTACTTACCAACGCCCTCGTCTTCTCATGTATTAACTACACACTCATATACTACCATTCATAAAGATAGCTTACTCGTAAACAGTAACTCACGACCATTTACTACAGTTACTTACCACCTCACCTCTGATCTCATATATTTACCACACATATACAATAATTTACTACAATTCATAAATATATCTTACACCTAAACAATTACTTACCAGCCACCTTGTCCTCTCATCATTAACTACACATTCCTTTACTCACCATCACTACACCATTCATTTAGTCACCAAGAAATTATAGTTAACACTTTAATATAACGTACATACTTCTTCTAAAGGGCCTCTTAAATCTTTTATACAAGGCCAATTTAGTAACCCTTTTAAAGAAGACGTTGTGATATGCACCGAATATAATTGGTGTAAGTTTAAAATAAAACCTTATAAAGAGAAGTCGAATTGATGTGTCTCTTCGTTTTCATGCGTCATAACGCTTCATGGCACCCCTTCGTACATGCGTTGTAACTGTCACATCGTCTCTATATTAATATTTCCAATGGAAAAAACAATTACTTTCATTCTCAATCCAGGGCATCTCTCGACCATCTACCGAAAGAACTACTTGTGGATATCTTTGTGCGTGTTTCATCTGCTTCTTTACATGAAATTCACAATCTCCATCTGGTTTCGAAGTGGTTTCGAAACCTTTGCAACGATGCATACGTTTCCCAACGTATCACCCTCCGCGAGATCCCTATAATCCCATGGCATGAACACAATCGTGAAAAGTTTTCACGATTTTTCAATAGATGTCTTGAGAATTGAAATCCTGAGGCTCTATACCGTCAAGGACTTATCGATTACTTTTAACTAGATCCAAAACAACAAGGCCGCAACGGGACTGAATATTTATCTCAAGGTGCAAAGAGCGGAAATAAAGAATCAATGTATGTCTACAAAATGATATTGATATGTGTTGGTGGTTGGGCCAAAACAAAACAACAAGACTTCAAACTTTTGTCTTTTTTTTATCAAACCTTCGATGATAAGAACGATTGATAAGGTGGAATCACTAAGGAAAAGTATAAGAGTTAAGGTTTTATGGCGCGGTAAACCAAAGATGAGACAACTCTAAAGAAGATACCTTCACCAGAACTGCACTTGCGACGGTGGCACTAAGACATTCGTAGCAAATCATTTGGCTTCAA
This sequence comes from Anastatica hierochuntica, assembly GCA_900406275.1. Taxonomy (NCBI): domain Eukaryota; kingdom Viridiplantae; phylum Streptophyta; class Magnoliopsida; order Brassicales; family Brassicaceae; genus Anastatica; species Anastatica hierochuntica. The sequence continues at coordinate 13,676 of OVAN01009284.1, read as the reverse complement.
GCGGGTTCTTTGAGCCCAACGATCTAACTAGTTATTTTTTGTTGTAAAATTTGTTTCTGGGATTGCGAAGCCATTTTTTTCTTTGATGATGTTTAAGCATTATGTACGAATAGGTGTAGACCATATATCGTACACATAGGCTTTGAGAGGTGTACACCAATTATTTTTTAAAACTATTTATATGGATTAGCTGTGTACAACGTCGTTATGGAAAGTTCTTTATTACATTATTTAATTGAAAAACGAAATACTCCCAACAATTTTTTAATTATGTGTTATTTTTAACTAACAAACAATGAGAAAACAATAGAGTTAAACATCAGCCTAAACTAAAATAAATTGTTAACAATTTTTGCATTACCCACGAACTCAACATAACAATTCATTGCATATTTTTTCCGGAAGTCGTCCACATGTCGGTCGGTTATCTCACCCATCTCAAGTACACCTTTACGTGCAGCATGCATCTCTAAAAACTTGGCAGCACATGGTCCACAATCACCGGCTCTGAGATTTTGGTAAATTCCTTTTGTCCTCGTCCAGGTGAACGACTCCGTTGTCAAGGAATTAGCCACTGCTGGAGGCAGATACCTCTTCATCACCCAAGGCAGCGCGTGCAGAACAGGTTCCATTTACACTTTAACATCTTTAGGGTCGGTGTTGACAATGAAGGCGTCTAAAATCTCAACCTCCCTAAGTTACAGTTTAATAACCAGGCCAACCCAATGCTTCTCCTTCCAATTCATCGGTATGTACACCATCTCCACGTCTCTGAGAAACTCAATTTTCATGCTTGTGTATTTACGCTTCCCCAGCACGTAGGTCTTGACGTTGTTTCCCCAATAGAAACTTGCCTTGTCAGTGCACGCTTTGAATGAAAGGTATCTTGCGAGGAGAAGAGTAATCAAGTTGGTGTCCACCATTGCTGCGTTTTCATACCTGATAAAATTCTTTCTCCGCCTCCATATCATTTCTATAATTACTTGTATGTGTTGCAGTGTACATCAAAAGGTGATCGAGTTAGAGGAAAAACAGAAGATAGCGTACACTTTATGGAAACTTTTAACAATGGTGTGCACAGATAAAGGGAAAAATTAAAATAGTGTACAAGGAAAAAAAGATAATACCTTTGTGCTGACCAACTGTTTTGCCCTCGCAATGTTTAAAAAAAATTGATTGTTGACCTAGTGGCCGGTGACGAGCGTGAATGACCTGTGTTTGACAAGGATGATAAATTCTAATTGTGTAGTATCTGTCACAGACAACTCGAAATATATTGAATAAGTATGTAAACTCACTGCTCCACTGAGTTTTCAAGGATGTGAGAAAATGTATTAAATTCATCTTCGTCAATCGTAGCGAACGTCTTGTAATCTGCTTTCTTGTTACTTTTGAACAACTCCTTCATCAATTTGTCGGGTGTGAAGACACCGCCTCCATTTGAGAAAATTTTGGTATTCGCTTCCCACCAGCTATTTTCGTCTTTGGAATCGGTGTCTGGCATTCTTTGGAATCAGACCCTGTTTCCCTCTGTATGGAAGAGAAAGTTAGCAACAATCACACATTAGATTTAGAAATCAGTTGCGGGTTTAGTACAAAACCTCTACATTAAGAGAACTGGCATATCAGAGCGGACGAGGATTAACCATCAAATGTATATTTTTTTGGTCTTGTGGCTCGCTGGTCATTCTTTTGCCTGTGTCCAAAATTTCTGCTTCATCCCCAACCTCACATTCCACCTAAGCAACGCGAACAAAAAACATTTAAAGCAGTTGTACTGATCCACGTGTACACCAATGGTTTTCCACGGTACACCTAATGTTGACGACAAATTTAAACAATGGAACCTTTTCTTTTGTGATCCACTGAGCATTGGAACAACAGACATCTTGAGTTTCAGTTGCGTCATGAAACCTGTCCTAAGAAGACAAAACATAACCTCAAGTGGTTGTAGAGCAGATGGTGTACCCATGAAAACACGATAACTGTAAAATGAAGCAGGTATAAATAGCATCATAACCTCTTCTTCAGTACCCATTCGCTTGGCTGCCTCAATAACAGGTTGTCCACCATCCGTTGTTGCCTAAGATAAACAAAGGCAAACAATCTAATTGGTGTACAGAATTGGGATGTACGTTGTACGGTACAAACGATACTTTCAACGACCGTACATATCTTTTTCACGACACATTATATGAAAAATGTATCTCTTCGCATGTGTTCCTATTGACTTCTATACCCCCTGCATGTTCTTCAGTATGGCCATCTTCTTCCACCTGCGACAACAAAAATTATTTTATATTTACGTACAGAAACTGTACAAACCCTCAAACAGGCGTACACGTACTAGTTGTACCCATTATCGTAGTGGCGAAACATCGTACGACCGTACACCTCATGGACAGAACACATTGTACGAGATGATACCTCTTTGGCTGTGTCCCTATCGTTTTTTAAGCCCACCCTTTCTGTTCTTCAGCATCACCATCTTCTTCCACCTGCCACAACAAAATAGAATTTTATATTTTCGTACACAAACTGTAAAAACCGTGAAATAATGGTACACCTTTGGGGAGCACACATTATAGTCAAACATCATATAACCGTACACCTCATATACATGACAACATGTAGCAAACTATACCTCTTTGCTTGTATCCCCTTCGCTTGTGTCCCCTTCGCTTTCTGAACCAGTTCTATCTTCTTCATCATCAACAAATTCTTCCACCTACCAGAAATTAATTATATTTTATTTTTCCAAGTGTACACACCAAAAAACAGGTGTACACCTCATTTTGAAACCGCATTAAACTTCTTTTGTACACCAGTACGGCAGTATACTACAGTACACGTAACATACACACTAAATTACCTAGGGATGTACACCCTCTTTCTCTACGATCACATCGATATCCGGAGCATGGATGTTTTGTTAATCAGCTACATACTCTTCCAGCTAACAAAAAGATAAATTTATTTCACATTTACACAGCATTCGTACACCAACCGTAGACCAACTGGAACATGTAATTTTACCTCTTTCTCTTTAGGCATGTTTCCCAAACTTTCTCTTCCTAGCCAAGATCCTTCTGAGAAATTATGTTCCCCCATCACCTCATCATCGTCGTGTTTGAATCCTACGATTCTCTTTTTTTTTTTATCTTTGGTACCACTACAATCTACAACACCCTTGCCCTTCCTTGTCTCCGAATTGTCCTCCCTTTCCTTGCGCTTCTGGCCTTTTTGGTGTGGAGGTTGATCCTCCTTTATGATGGCAATTATATCAGTGATGAGCTCAGACTTGATCTCAGCCTTGAGGGTGGACAAGATTCCAGGCATCCACTCAATCATTCACTTCTTGAATTTATGAAATTCAGAGTCGCGTACATCAGACTTAGGTTGAGCCCTAGAAGAAGGTCTAGTTGGGGCATAGGTGGAGACTCGGTGAATGAAGTAGATGGAGCACCTTTCTGTTGACGCGATCTAAGTGTACGCGATCTAAGTGTACGCGTAGATGCAGTCACAGAAACAAGCTTATCAGCTGAGACCACACGACGCGGTCTTCTTCCTCCATTTGAGGGCTTTGGTTGGGGGGTGGCATGGCCTCCGTAGGCTGTTCCACACCAATTTCTCCTACTCCACCTGAAAAATCAGCTGGTACAAATTTGTGCCCCTGCTGCATCAGTCCCAACAACTTGGAGACTTCCTCGCCCTCAACCTCGTCTACCTAGTGCTCACCATCGATAGACACATCAAATTGCACAATCAACTGATTAAAATAAGCAAACAAGAGCAAGTCTTAGTTCTCGTTATGAGCATGGTCTTAAAATGAAGGGTGTACTGGACTGATGAGAAAGAAGTTAGAAATCAGCATGCATCAGAAGTTACCTGGGGATCCGACTCAACTTCTAGTATTTCCTGAAGAAGCAAGTTTGCAGTTGCAGATTTGCAGGCTCCGGGATCTTCTTGTAAGGCTACCTCTACAATGGTGGTTTGTTTGTCTGCTTCTGGAACCTTTTGAAGTAGAAGAGGGAAGCATTCGAAAGCAATCAATTGGAGTGCTAGAGGGAAACCATAACAGACCATCATTTGTTGTTTCAGCTTCTTGCGTAAATCTGCCAATGGATCTTTAACCTCTTCAGCTATCGGTGCAGTACCATAATGAGACAGCGTTCTCTCAAAATTTCTCTTCCCCAAAGATAATCCATGAAGAACTGTTGGTCAACGAGCATCTCAACATATTGAGCAGTGACTTTCAAGTGTTTGTGATTGCACATTAGAACACCGTCAACAATTGCGATAAGCGCTAGAGGCAACCTCTTCCACTCTGTCAATTCCGGATCGTGGAGCATTGCAAGAACTTCATCAATTGTCACTTCTTTTCTTAAACCAAACAGAGCAGGCCACATCGTGGGTGGTGATTGAGAGTCGGAATCGGTGAGTGCCAGAGGTTTGAGACCACATTCTAAACCTATAATCCTACCGAATTCACGAAGAGAGAACCGTAGGGGATGAGAGCCGAACAGAGTGCACATCTCGTACTTTTTCTTCGTCACCAGTTACCGACACAGGAGGACGTGAATGAGTTTGGTGGAGTTGTTGCAACGGGAAACAGGCAACCGGAACAATGTACCAAACTAAGAACCCAGAACCATCTGGAGTTCGTCATGGCCCTTCAAAGGCGCCGCAATGGACCCAATGACAGCGGCCTTCGAATAGATGTTCAATCGCGGGCCTTCTGGATAGCATCCGCTGTGAATTAGCCTCTCCAGAAGCCGATCGGAGTTCCTAGAGGTGGACGCCCCCATATCTGCAGTAAAATCGACTTAAAAATGCCAAACACAGTTCGAGAGATGTACAGAAACTGATTATATGAATCGAACCCAATTGCATGCCCAGAAATCTAAACCCTCTGACTCATTTGGAAGAAAATACAGTACCTTCTCTTCCAGCGGTTCCTCCACTAGCCGCTGCTCCTCCGACACGAGTTCCGATTTCCTCCATCGTTCAATTCCTCGATCTGAGGTTGAACTTTGAATAGTTATTTCGAAGATTTCTGGGCAAATTTGTTTTTCTATTCTCTGAGAACGAACAAAGTTTCGTTCGTCCGAAAATTGGAAAGACATGAGAAATGTATACATACAGGTAACCGTGAATGTATACATTTGTACGAAAAGTTTCGTATTGTCTCCGTATAATTTTTTTAAAAAATGTTTAATCATTTACGAAAATATAATGGCAGTTTCGTGAATACGAATTACTAGAAGGGTGTGATGGAGAAAATTTCCCTTCTCTTGCCTTCTTTTCAAATAAAAACTTGATGTTATCTTCTTTTAAGATTACAAACTTAAAAGTTACCTACTCACCAAGTTTCTCTTAAAATAAATGGATAATGGTTTTAATGGTTTATCCATTATATTTTTTGTTATAGTATAAAGTAAAATTAATTAATAATTAATAATACTTATCATCATCAATATCATTATTTATAATTAAAGTTACGCTAATCACCATCACAATAAATATTTTTGAATATTGATTACACTAAAATTTACGGATTTATGTCTTTTGGCGGAAAATTTGATGGAGTTACGTTTTTGCGGGAGAAATTGAGGATTAACGTTTTTCCGGAAAAATCGACAGGTTACGTTTTTGGTGGAAAATTTTTGTGAATTTACGTTTTTGCAGGGAAAATAGACGGATTTACGTTTTTGGCGGGAACTTTTAACGAATTTACGTTTACGGCAGGAAATTTTGCGGATTTACATTTTTGGCAAGAAAATAGACGGATTTACATTTTTGGCGGAAAAATTTGCGGATTTACGTCTTTGGCGGGAAATTTTGCGGATTTTTTTTTGCAGAAAAATAGATGGATTTAATTTTTTTCCGGAAAATAGACGAATTAACGTTTTTGACGGAATATAGACGAATTTACGTTTTTGCGTGAAAGTTTTGTGTATTTACGTTTTTGGCGAGAAATTTTGCGTATTTACGTTTTTGGTGGGAAAATAAACGGATTTACGTTTTTGGCGGGAAATTTTGCGGAATTACTTTTCTTGCGGGAAAATAGGAGGATTTACATTTTTGGCAGGAAATTTTTTGCGGGAAATTTTGCGGATTTTCATTTTTGACGGGAAAATTGACGGACTTACGTTTTTGGCGGGAAAATTGACGGATTTACGTTTTTGGCAGGAAATTTTGTGGATTAACATTTTTGGTGGGAAAATATGCGGATTTACATTTTTGGCGGGAAAACAGACGGATTAACATTTTTGGCAGGAAAATAGACGAATTTCCATTTTTTAGGCGGGAAAAGTTTGTAGATTTATGTTTTTGCGGTAAAATCGACGGATTTACCTTTTTTGGCGGGAAAATCAACGAATTACGTTTGTGATATGATAATGGTAATGATAATAAACTAATGGAATGATGATGACGATGATTATGATGATAATAATGATAATTAAATGATGATGATGATGAAAAGTTGAAGATTTATGGATTAAACTATAACCATTCATAAACTATTTTCATTCAAACCATTTGATCCATTAATCCATTTGATCTATTAATCCAGTATAACCAAAATCATCAATTCATTTGGTTAATGGATTGGTTTGAGTTGGATGAATCCAGAAGATATTATCCATTTTGACATCCCTATGATAGGTAGATCCATTTTTCTATAATCTCCATTTTTGCTTTATTTAAAGATTCTTTATTCATTTTTATTGTTCAAAGTTATCGATTTATGTGTTGTTCTTTGCTTGTAATGATTCAAAATCTTGAAAAAAATTAAAATTTAACTCCAAAATTGATTTATAGGATTCAAAATCTTTTTGTGCCTTCAAATAGAATTCAAATTCAATACATGAGAACTACGATGTTAGAATTGATTTTTTGACTCAGCACATCAGAATTTTCAAAACTATTACACACAAAAAATTTAAGACATTTAGTCCACTCGTACAAGTCCAAATGGACTCATCCATTTCAAATTGTCAAACTATCCATACAACTTTTGAAAATTAAATTAATCTCAAATTTTTACTCGAATTTATTCACCCTATCCTTCTATATGAATACGTACACATGAATAGTAAAAATGCGTTAGAATTTATTGGTGATGATGACCTGTTGATTATTTCTTACACTGGATGATCTGAGGATTTATTGATCTCTCCATCTTTCTTTTATAATATAATGGACTAGTCTATTTGGACTAGATATAATGAAACATGTTAAAAACATGTGAAATGTGTTCATGTAAAGGACTAGTATATTTCGATTAGATATAGTGAAAAATGTGTTCAAAGTTAAAAACACATAAATAAAATTCTAAATAAATCAATTATGGAGAGGAACAAGTGGGCGAGTGGTTGCACCACCTTTGCATCCATCTCACGAAACCAGGGTTCGAACCCTGCACCTGCCTCTAATGAGAGGAACTATTTGCCACTAGGCTATAATGACAAAAAAAAATCAATTATGAAATAATTTTAACATTTTTTTGAAATTAGATTGTTATATAAAATTACAAAAAATTATAATAAATATTCAATTACCACATATAAATTAATTACCAAAGTAAACTACAAATATTTGAAATTTTACAACAAAGTGTACAAATGTACAAATCTAAATGGACTAATCCATCAAACTAACCATCACATCAAGTCGATTGGAACAATGTAATTGTCAGAACTTAATCGTGTTTTACAATTTCACAATTAAATCTATTTTGCAATTTCTTTTCCATATATTTATTTCTTTAAATAATACATCTATAAAAGAAGAGGGAGACAAGAGAGAGATGTGGATAATTTTTCTTATATGATGGATGTAATGTTTTGTAAATTTGTTTTGCTTAATTATTTTTAAAATTTTACAATTAAATATATTTTGAATACTAAAGAGAGAGGGAGTGAATACAACGAGAGAGAAAGTTAAAGAGAGAGAAATTAAAGAGGGAGTGCGTGTGTTGAGTGTAAAGAAAGAGTGAGAAAAGGAGAGAAACAAGAAAAAGTGAAAATAAAGGTAAAAATGTCAAAAATTGTCTTGAGATTTAAAAAAGTGTTATTTGTAAAAAAAGACACCATTTGAAAATAAAATTTTAAAAAGTGACGTTTTATGAAAATAATTTTTAAAAATAACACTTATGTCATGTGTTATTTACAGTTTACGCCATTAGAATTTAGGATTTCATTAAGGATAAAAACATCTAATCAATTCTAATTAGCTGATTAAAAGTGAACGAATCATAATGGTTTTTCATATATTTTATTTGGATTAAAATTATATATTTTATTTTATTTTATTTTCGACACAATCTCATAAAATATTTGCATTTTACATTTTCAAAATTTAAGTATGTAAATATTGTTAAAATGTATTTATAATTAATATTCTAAGAAATTTTAAATTTAAGACGAAAATTAGAAAATTCTCATCATATATTGTATAATTAAATTATTAAAATAAAAGAAAATAAGTTAATACACTAATTATTTTGTAGATTATGTGTATAAAATAACATAAATCCTTTTTTGTCACAAAAATAATATAAATTTATGTTTTCAAATAAACGCATTTTAAAAATTTAATATAATAAGAGAAAGTATTTATATTGATATTAATAAATTTAGTTTAGTCATATAAAAGTGAAAACATAGTATATTTAACCTACGAAACATGTGTATTTCAAAAATAGATTCATATACAAAATCGATGGTCTGTTTTACACAAATTTATCAAATGACAAATGATTTAGTTAATACATCAATTTGATTATTTCGGTATTCAAAACTAATATGGGTACCCGTTATAACTTACAACTAATTAAAAACATGATCAATCGTAAAATAAATATAAAAAATTTTTAAATAACGCCAGATGGTCAAATTCTAGTTAATCATTAAACCGATAGATTCATATTTGAATCAGATTAATTAACAAGGATAATAATAAAAAAAAACCGGTAATTTTAGTATCTACTTTTTTGAAAATTAAAGACGAGCCAATGGAAACTAAAAACGGCTCCGAAACTCCAGCACTTTTTATGGCGAGCTCTCTCATCAGCTTTACCTGTGAGAACCATCCTACGAGAACGGCATATCACTATGGATGTTGTCTGTAAAAGATGCTGCCAGGATGAGGAAACTCTTAACCATCTTTTCTTCACTTGCAATTACGCCACAGCCGTTTTGCGAGGTACCCAGGGTATTGACCCTCTCCTGCTTGACCCTAATGTCAGCTTTGAGGATAAAGTCGAAGCCATTATCCGAAACCACCGTAATCTTCATATACCTAACTTGGCTCGACATAGCCCATTATGGGTCCTGTGGCGTCTATGGAAGAGTAGGAACCTCCTAATTTTCCAGCGGAAGCCAAGCAATTGGAGACATGATCTCTGATTGATACTTCAAGATGTAGAAGAATTTCTAAATGCAACCAACCGCCCACCAGCCTCACCTAGAACTGTACGATGTTCTTCGGAATGGAGCAAACCACCAGTTGGTTTTGTCAAATGCAATTACAATGCTTGTCTACGGGGAGGGGACCGAACCTCGGTTGGGTGGATTTGTCGAGATACTACTGGAGCTTATTTGAAGTCAGGGCATTCTAGGGGATACATTTGTGAGAAAGTGATAGAAGCCGAGCTACAAGCTCTGCTCATATCAATCCAACAAATGTGGATCAAAGGATACAGACGAGTCGTTTTTTAAGGAGACAACAAAGCGATCCTTAACTTCCTCAGCGGAAAAGAGTTGTGTTTTTACTATCACAATCTGATTTGTGATATTCAGTGTTGGTTAGCAAAGTTCCTGGATACAAAGCTTCAGTGGGTTAGCCGTGAATCAAACCAAACTGCTGATAATCTTTCAAAAATGCAATTTCCACCAAACATTTCCTTTGAGTCTTTCTATTTTCCACCTCGCTGTATAACTAAACATCTGTTTGGGGACCACCCTGATTAATAAAATCTTTCTGGAAAAAAAAAGACGAGCCAATATTTTATTGGTAGGTCCAATTAAACACAAAAACTGATTGGTAAATTTAGAGCCTCATTGATAATGACTAGGGCTGGCATTATTTTCCAAGATCCATAATTTAATCTCGAATCCGCTCCGATTCGAAAAAAAATTTTGAATATCAAAAGATGCCCGAGTTCGAGTAATGAAATAATGGATCCGGTCGATCCGAATCCGGATAATAAGAGTGAATTTTAAGTCAGATATCCAATTCAAAGAGAAGGGTAAGAGGTAATGCTTTTTTGGGTCCAAACCATTTAACGTCAAGCCCAACAATGACATTTAATAACTAAAATGTCCTTTAATGTCTAAGTCCAACAATAAATTGATAAAAATTGATTTTTAACTTCTAGTATAACCTAACTCAGGCGTTTAGAGCATGATTAACCATAGAGACCTTAATAGAGCTCTTAATGAATATTTAAGTAATAAAGTTAAGTTAAAAACTTTTATTAAGGGACAATTATTTTGGTGTGTTCCAATGGTAGAACCAAATGAAGGGTTTCTTAAAAAAATATAAAACATTAATTTATGAAAGAGAAAATTTTATTTATTAAATTAAACATATTGAAAGCATGAGATTTTGACACCAGTCCCACAAGAGACGTTCCTGGTCTCTTTTAATTAAAAGACATTTCTTAAGCTTTCATCTATTTTTTATTTTTTTAATCATAAATAGGTTAACAAACCCACTTAAGAACCTGAGTTAATCCTGCTCTTATGCTCTTCATTCATGGACGAGTCTATTCTCTCTCTCTAGCCGTGTTTTCTCTCTTTATACTTACTTTGGTCGACACTTCCCAAAATCTTAACATTTTCTCTCCGCCGTAGCAATTGTCACCACTCCGATCTTGTTTTATATTTCTAGATTTGTGTATAATATGTGTGAATGTTCATGGTTCTGAGATCTTCAATCAACTATTCGGGTTGGACTTAGATATGTGAGAGTACTATGATATTTATTGATAGTCGAATTTCTTGGATTAATATACGGATAATCAAACTTTGTACCAGCCAGATCCGAATTTAGATATCTTGATTTTCCCGGATACGTAATCCGTTTCCAGACTCAGTAAGGATTGTAGTTCTAGGTTTTTGCGTATAATTTTAAAACTCCTAGTTGTAAAAACGTGATTTTTTTTGTATTACGTGAAATTTGATTGTTAACAAAAATCAGAAAGGTTGTAATTGTTATTCACTTCTTTTAATGTACAAACTAGGTAGATACCCGCATTACGTTGCAGAGTTATTTTCAAAATTTTATATTTATTTTTAGTATTTAAAATAGCAAAATACTTGCCAACAAAGATTTGTTTACAACCATTATAGATGTTTAATTTTCGGTCCGCTTCTTCGCATTGTCAGCTAAACTTTGTGAATCTTTTTTTGGTATCTCCAAACTCTTTGGTGATTTTCTTCTTTTGGTGGTCTTCTTTTCGTGCATATGAAAAGAAATTTGAAACAAATAAAAGAAGATCTCATAAATATGTAGGAGTCAAACCTATTGATAATTATGTTACACAACATGTTACACCATAAATGTCATCTAGCAATGACTTCCAAGAGGAAAATCCATTCTCCAATATGTCCATGCTTAGCTGCAATTCATGCAATTTTGATAACTATGATTCAGCCCTTTCCCTATGGCTTTCTTTTCTAATAATTTATCTGTTAACAACTTACCATTTAACAACTTAATAATTTCTTTTTAGCTTCAATCACTTCAGCTTCTTAAAACGAATATCAAAACAAGTATCATAAAGATATAGAAAAATTAACACATTACACATAAAGTCTAGAAGTGGAAACACTCTACAAAGAGAACATTTGTAGATGTGTATCTCAACTGACAAAAATATGAAAGTAGAACTCATGCATGATTTAGATTCGTCTAAGATAGATTAATGATATACTTAACCAGTCATCGTGTGTTAGGAGTAAAGAGCAAAGGACTTATAAAATCAGTCAAATCATAAACCTTCATAATAAAAAACAACAAGAATCTACAAAGATCAAAATTCTTGTATCATAGACCTAAAACAACAAGAAAGTTTTCTTTTGATTTTAGACAAAAAGGCTTACCATTTTGCACATGAAGATACTAGAACAAACAAATGCAAGCAGAATGAGTTATTTTTGAAGAAGCATCATCATCACCACCGGGAATAGCGAAATTGGTCGTCATTAAAGATTCTTTCTTTGATGCAATTAATGGGTCTAACAGAGCTAATTGAGAGAAACAAAATCATACGAAGATAAAACCCAAATCAGAAATATATTATTGCTCACAAGGAATCACAAATCCAAAATTCGTAATATGATTCCAATTTTAAAGGGTCACCTGAAAGGAAAAAGAGAAAGGAGATTGACTTGCCACATCCGACCCTCGAGTCCCGACGACAAAGAGTCACCGCTTTCGTCAGCCTCCATGTTCCCAATAGCATTGAGATCTAGTACTAAAATGACATCTCGGATCGAACCAAGGACAAATCAAGGGATGGATTATCCTTTGAAATTGGACACTTATTCTCCAAATGAAACATTAGGGTTAGAAAAAGTATAACCACCATAAAGAGAAGAGTATACAGAAAAATCAAGTATTGATCTTTTATTTATTTGTATTTTAATTAAAATATTTTGGATGAGGTGTTAGTTTTTAAGCTTAAAAATGTTTATATGTCCTCTTTTGGAGAGGCACAAGCTTCATTATAGTATTGATTATGTAAGATTTGTAACATGCAATATGCACATAAATTAATAATACATATTCATAACAAATAAGTTGTATGTTTTTTTTCCAACCACACCATAATAATCAACGGTTAACCCTCAAATTGGGTGACCAATCCGGGGGGCGAGAGTCTACAAAAATAAATTCATAATGTAAAGATCTTGCTCGGCGCGCCAGAGAATCGGCTATAGAATTCGCCGTCCGTGGAATAAGTGTCAAGGAGAAGCCCGGGATGAGTTCCTGAAGCATGTGATAATCCTGAAGTTGTGTGTGGAAAGCTGGCCAGTCTTCCGGGTGATTGATGATATTTGTTAATTCCGCACAATCCGTCTGGAAATGCTGACAGTCTATTCCTCGGTTGTGCAGCTTGGTCATCGCCCATAACAGTGCCTCCAGCTCTGAATGCAGCGGTGACAAACTTTGGCGTTGACCTTTGGCCCCCAATAAAATTACTTCATTGACAGAATTCAAACAAACCCATCCGAGTCCAGAAGTGTGATCTGAATGTTTCCAGGATCCATCTATCCGACATAATATCCCATCTGTAACAATTGGGTCCACAAATGAAAGTTCCTCCTCAATAGGCAAAATGACTTGCGCTTCCTGCCAAGCGATGGAATCCGATTCTGCAGTTCGAAGAATTTCATCCACACTCGATTGTACCCCTTGGAACAGTTTTTTATTTCGCGCTTTCCATATAAGCCACATAATCCATGGAAAAACNTCCGCCAAAAAAGATAATCCAAATTTGAATAAATCGATGCTGACGGGAAAGCCTGCAATCGTTCCTGATCCTTAAAAGAGTCCCAAACTTTCGTAACCGAAGGACACTCAAAGAAAACATGATTAATTGTTTCCTCTACGGCTCCACAGTGTTTACAGATGGTATCACACTGTATGCCCCTGTGAACTAA
>OVAN01009283.1:0-17125 GCA_900406275.1 Anastatica hierochuntica | reverse complement strand
CAGATCTGAAACGGATCCGAAACTTCAAAAATCGTAAATGAATATGTAACGCTTTCAAAAACTGGAAAACAAAAAAAAACGGATCTAAAACGGAACCGAAACGGATATTTTCGGGTATTTTTGGTTCGGATCGGGATATTTTAAACAGACTTGAAACGGATCTGAAACTTCAAAAATCGTAAATGAATATGTAACGGTTCTAAAAACTGAAAAACAAAAAAACGGATCTGAAACGGAACCGAAACGGAACCGAAACGTATATTTTCGGGTATTTTGGGTTTAGATCGGGATATTTTAAACAGATCTGAAACATATCCGAAACTTCAAAAATCTTAAATGAATATGTAACGATTCCAAAAACTGAAATACGAAAAAAAACGGATCTGAAACGGATCAGAAAGTGAAATTGTTCTGACCCAAGAAAAAGAAAAAAAAAGAAAAAAATAGCTAAAGATTCGATCTTTAAAATCCTTAATTAAGGATCGATCCTTAGCCTTTGTCGATATATTTAATATTTTTTTATTCTTCTCTCCCTAGGTACTACTGCTAAGGATTCTACTCTCCCACCGTTGGAGGTGGTCTTATTTACTTAAGTCTTGGTCTTTGCTCTCGTTTTAAGGAACACTAGTGCACTATAACTTAAGTACTACATGAAACTATTTATATCCACACATTACAAATTTTCAATCAGTTACATAAAAGTATGGAGAAAATCGCATAAAAAACCTTCAAACTTGAACTTTTTAGAACTTTAAACCTTGAAGGTTTTTGACTAGCAATTTAAACTTTCAAAGTGACATTAATAAAATATTTAAGTATATAAGATAAAAATAATTATAAAAAATAATAAAATACATAAAAAATTTTAAAAAATTAGAATAAACCACAAAAATATATAAAAAACCACAAAAATATAAAATACTAAAAAAATTTAAATTGTAATCTAAAAATTATAAAATATTAAAAAATCAAAAAATTAAATATTAAATATAAAAAATCATAAAATTTAAATTTCAAAATTTACAAAAAGAATGAAAATATATCGTTATTTAATAATAATAACTAAAAATTTATATTTAAAATTTATGACTTTTAAGTTTAAAATTTAAAATTTTTTGAGTATTTTATATTTTTCTGGTTTATTTCAATTTTTCTAAATCTTTTATGTATTTTATTTTTTATAATTGTTTTTATATTATATATTTAATTATTTTATTATTATTGAATTTTAATTTTTCTTTTTTTTTAAATTTCAAAATTTTAATTTCCAGAGCTTTTTTGAATTTTTTCATATTTTTCAATTTTTAAATGTATTTTATTATTTATTAATTATATTTTTTATTTAAAAAAACTTACACATATATGACTTGTAGTACCGGTCATATATTTGACTTGAAGAACAAGTAAACCCGTTGGAAGTTTTTTGTGATAAAAATGTCACTTTGAATGTTTAAAGTGCTAGTCAAAAACTTTCAAGGTTTAAAGTGCTAGAAAGTTCAAGTTTAGAGGTTTTTTATGCGATTTTCTCTAAAAGTATGTCTAGTTTTTCACCTTTTACGCAACATGTTTTTTCTCATCTCTTTTTGATTAAGTTTTTGGGTTAAAACAAGTGAAAGGGAGAATAATAATGATGACAAGTAGTTGTGGAAAGTACTAGTAAAATGATAAAGGAGATGACCTTGGATTATATATCAAGAATGCTCACAAAAACCGTCCGATTCATGATGGTATTTTGTATTTTACTTTTATATATGTTTAGAATAAAGTCTCTACAACAAACATTTGACTGCAAACTTAAATGTAAAATCTCTATAACATTTGGCCCAAGTAGGCAACCAATCATTAAATCATATGCCCTTACATAAATACTAAAATGGTAATATATAAACATATGAACAAGGAAGATCCTTTCTAACAATATGAGACTTCTTTAGAAAAATTTGGCTTCTCTAACTTTTGCGGACATGTGGTGATATAAATTCGATACTGATTTTGAGTCCAAGTGTTTACAACAATAACAACTACAAAAATAGAAGTAGAAATGCTCATATATCATAACTCTACGTAAACTAGACAACAATGTATTGTAATTATAATAACTCTGTTTAAAAATAAAATGCTAGTTGAAATATTCTTAAGTACTGCCAGAAAAGTTATCAGAAAATGATGAATGGGAAACCTAGTACTTTTGAAATACTTCAAGGGGAGAAGAAATGCCCGGAAAATTGAAGTTTGGATTATGGAGGAAATGGTGGTTTAGGAAGATTCCTTGGAGAATTTAGTGGAATGGAAATGCCGACGGTTCGGCATAAAACACCTTAAATGATCAGGAAAATGTGTCGGGAAGTTATCCTTGAGCTGAAAGAGTTGAAATGGCCTTGGAAATAAATAGTGAGAAATTCGCTCAGAGAAATTCGAGTTTTACTCGAAGAAATGGAATTTCCGACCATCCGGATGATGTACGGCACAGTCGGATCCGTGAAACGATCGTTCTGCACGTCCAGATATGTTCAGTCGGGAAGCAGCTACGTCCGGATGGAACATGCAGTCTGTATGTGTGCCTGCTTCACCTGCTTGGTTACCTGCTTCAGCAGAAGCAGGTGGACACGTATCAGCACACGGACCGAGCAGTGTGTGTTGCAGTTTTCCATCGAACGACACCTCGTGCTTGCGGGACAGCAAGCATTTCCTTGGGGGAAAATGTTTTCTCTCGACCATCCAGCCCTATATAAACCCCTTAGGACCATGTTTCACATCCTCTACCCGTAGCACGAAATTTCTCCAAGAGAAATTAAATCCGGCCGTGAAAAATCTTGTCCGACCGTAGCAAAACCCTGTCAGACCGTGACAAAAGTTGTTCCGACCGTGGAAAAACCTGTCGGAAAGAAACTCTTAGGTAAAAAATTTCCAGCCTTAGTTTTCCCTTGTCGTTTGGTAACCTAAGTGTGGAAATAGGTTCGAATCCCATTTCCGACTAACGGAACATGGGGTATTCTTTTTCCATTGACCTAAACTACAAGTTTAGAGGTCCAAAACTCTGTCAAAATTTCCGTAAGAGCTGTAGTTTTCCCAGACCCATTTCGACCACATAATTTGAACCCTAAGGTGAGTCTCGGTTATAGGGTTGTATGTGTTTGTGCGGTTAGCGCCTGCAAAACAAGAGAATTTGTGTGATGTGTGGAACCGTAGAAACATGAAAACTGATAAGCATATGGATGGACATAGGAAAATGGTTTATGAGCATGATGATTAATGACATGTTATTTATGTGATATTTGATGATTTTATGATTCATGCTGTGAGAGATATTGGGTTATAGGGGGTATAACATATATGTTATGATCTGATGTTTTATGCATGTTGTGTGTTGTATCGTTGAACTTCAGTTTGGAAGATATAACTTGTATATCCTGGGTTTGCTTGGTGAGGAACCCAAATTTGATTGCGAACGGGTTCGCTTGGTGATGAAACCGTAGTGTAAGCCTAACACTTGGGTAGAGTGTCGGGAGAGTCATTGGTATCCACCTAGAAGCCATAACTTGTCAAGACCGTACCAAAATTAGTCCCGACAGGTTATGTTAAGCACGTGATAGGGCTAGCTACCCTCGACCGGTGCGGGCAGACTGCATGACGATGCGATAAGTGTGTGCGATCCGGGTCATAGGCTTTTTAGACTTTGTGTCTGGAGTCTATGGGCGCAAGAAGGGATGTTGATTGGATTGTGATTACGGTAGGTGGAGTTACCAATGGCGAGGGGTAAGCCTCGATTATCCAACGGGATCAACCACTCACGAGCGAGTGGATGATTGTGATTTAATTCTTGATATGTGTGAATTGTTATATACGTGATTAAGATTGTTGCATGTGGGAATGGGGGTGATATGTAATCGAACTCACTGAGCAAAATAGTTGCTCATTAGACTCTTCATTTTGCAGGTAACCCTAGTGGGATAGTAAGCGGATCTTGAAGAAGCATTAGCTGCTGGTGTAAACTTGTTGCCGTTTTGCAAAAGACAAAGTATGTTTGTAATAAGTAGTATGTTTAAAATATCGGATGAGCATATATGTGTTTAATATGGTTTAAACCTAAATGATATATATAAAGTATGTTTTATAAAGAATTTATGGGTTTCATATGATACAAGTCCTTGTCCGGGACGAACCAACTAAGGGATTCAGACTAAGGTTGCAAAGCCTTAGCTTGAGTCTGTTAGGATACACATATTCAGATATTGATCTAGGGAACTCGGATGTGTTCTGAGATCCTCGGATTGAAAGCTTTGGATATGTAGTTGTATCATCTTTGACCAAGACGTGGGTAAGAGTTACTTAGTTGGTCATGCATGTTCTTGTCTGATTGTTGTGCGACCAATTGAATTGACTTTAACCTAATCTTGTTCGGGGGTGTTACAGTAATGACCATCCAAAGCAATTTATATATAGACAAAGGTTTTAATTGTTTCAACGTAAGATTGTGTTTGTATATATGTGAATTGTTGTTTAAGAAAAAAGATCCAATATTTTGGAAAAAATAGTTTCAGTTGTCATTATATACTCTTACAAAGGAATTTTGATTAAAACACTTGAGGTTGTGGGGTTATATGAAGGAAAACACTCTACTATAACATTTAGACGTCAGAAGAAAAAAATCAAAACAAACAATCAACAATGAAGATAATTTAACATTGAGTTCATTGATATCTCTAGACACTTTCTTTATACCATTTAATATTGTGATGTACATAAGCTATCTTAATCTTAGAGTTAGTGGTGGTGCCAAGATTTCCATATGGAATTCTTTGGAAAATCAAAGAGGGTGAAGGGAAAGCTCTAAGTTGTAAGAAATATAAAACTGTAGCATAATTTACGATATAATATGTTTGAACCATATTCTTGGTGAACAGTGAAGAACTTATAAGAATAAACCGTAACTAAATTTTGAAGAGTGAAGAACTTATGAGAATAAACCATTGCTAAATTTTGGAAGTGGAAGAAGATTTTACATTTCATCAGTATAAGTTTCTTGTTAAAGCTACTAATATCATTTGTTTTTTAAATCTCAGATAAATTTTCAATCGTATGTTTTATCTACATATTTTACTGGAGTATGTTTTCTCTTATTTGTTATAGCAATATGGTTTCTGATTTTTAAAATTCAATAGTAAATTCTTTTTTCATTTATAGGTACGGATTCAGAGATGCCAAAGCGTCTTTTTAGACCAGGATACGAACCTTAAGTTACACAGATTAATAACAACTGTATAATGATGATTCTAGAAAAATTGGAGATTATCCTTCTAAATGAGTACAAGAAAGTGAAGAATGATCTTGTATTTGCTAATATTATTGCGGTTCATAACAACTGTCTACATTACTCTGCAAGATTGATACACACTTTGATTTGTAGGCAGTTGGTTACAGAAAAAGGACACAAGTTATGATTTTTGTTTGCTGGGAAGCCACTATGATTCTCTTTGCAAGAGTTTTATGCAGTCACTGGGCTCAACTACAAGAATGATATAGATGGCGATTTTGATAAATGGGAAGATGATGGAGGCTTTTGGAGCAAGTTGCTAAAGAGAAAGGGGAAGATTAGCATAAAGAAAATTTGGGATGATCATATAAAAGATGCCTATAAGTGGATGCATGTGGACACAATTAGGTTTGCGTATTTATGTGTAATTGCAGGTGTGATTTTGGCGAGGAAAGAGAAGCTTATTATTCCGCACACATACATCAAAATTTGACGGATATTGCTAAGCTTCGGGCATATTCATGGGGTCTTCAAGCTTATGACATTCTTCTCCAGTCGATCTTTAAAAATGGAGACAAACTTAAGAAGAAAAAAAAGAGCTGTGTGTTAGACGGTTTCTCATACGCATTGCAAATTTGGCGTAGAGCATCTCCAACCCACCTCTATTTTAGAGATTTCTATAATGGAGGAAAAAATAGATATGAAGATTTTGCTCCAATGTGTTCCTCTATAATAGAGGAATGTTATATTTGCCTCTATAAATAGAGGAATGCTATTTTTTCCTCTATATTTAGAGGAAAAAATAGCATTCCTCTATTTATAGAGGCAAATATAACATTCTTCTATTATAGAGGAACACATTGGAGCAAAACTATCATCTCTATTTTTTTCTCTATTATAGAGATCTCTAAAATAGATGTGGGTTGGAGATTGTCTTATGGAAGCTATACCGAACGTTGGAAGTTTGTTGGCCAAAATTTTTTTTGATGAGTTCAGAGAAGGTTCACGCTATTCTAACTGGATTGGAGCTGAAAAAATGTCATATGATGAGATAATTAAGTTAGAGGACTCATTTGGTTCAAATGTGAGTATGAGTTGTTAACAAATGTCTAATTTTTTGTACAAATTTTCTTTTGTTTTTAAGTGTTTTTTACATTTTCTTTTACTTTTTTCATAGGGTGTTATCTATCCGTACATCTCTTCGACTGAAAATAATGAAATCATTGAGGCTATTGAGTTTATGCGAGACAGTGAAATGAGGGATGAGAGAGTGGATCATGTGAATTCTCTGATCGAAGAAGGGAAGGACTGAAGTCAACATGTTTGGGGAGTTGAAGAATCTCTTGAGACATCTTTAGATCTTGATAACCAAGAGGAGGCGGATGTCGAGAATGAGAATCTAGATGATGTGGACTATTTCCAGACACCAATTGGTTTTGGTAGCTCATTTTCTGGCTCTTCGAAGTGTAAGACAAAGCAGCCTGACCATGGTGCTGAAAAACAAAGCGTACAATGCTTTATGAACGAAAAAACTGAGACCCGTTGATGAAGACATGAAAGTTTTTATGCAAAGATTGTTTCAAGAGTCTTTTGCTACTTTTGAGCATAAGATAAAGAAGAAAACAGAAGACAAACTAGAAAAATTAAAGAAAAATTTCACAAACCTGAAGGAGTCGTTCAATATAACTAGATGTACAACAAAGGATGGAGAACCATCGACCACTTCAAACCATACTAGTTCCAATCCTCCAGAACCAAAACGAATAGTAAGAAAAAGAAAAAGCTTAAATCTTGGTCATCTTTTTTTTTTGTTAACGTCGATTGTTTGATTTGATACTTAGATGTTAATAAATATGTTGTTTGTGTTTAAGTCATGAGAGATATATGTAAAATATAATGTTAACATATTTTTGTTCGGCCACAAGTCAAGCTCTACATTTTTTGACACTTTTAGAACGTCTATCCTTAATGTTATTTCTTATTTATGACATTTCTTGATTGAATTTAATAAATAGAGAAAGTGTATCTTATGGTGTATTTTTATAGTAGTTGAATGAATGAATGTAGTTATGCAGGTGAATAGAAGAACCATATATCTTATATGTTTTTTTGTCGACATCTCATAATTTTTTAGTCTAAATAAATCTCAGTCATCGATTTTTTGTAATAGGCAAAAAATTTACATGGAGTAGACGTAAAATTATCCAATAATATTTTTGACGTAAATCTTAGTTAGACTTCTAATATCGATATGAAAATCAGTACTCAAGAGTTCTTAAAACAACCATGGAGGGACTATCAAAAGATTCAAATGTAACTAGTTTTGATCAAACACAACTTCCAAAGTTCAAAAAGCCAGTTAATTAATGGACTCCAATGACTTCAATTCGAGCTGTTAGAGCTGAAACTCCGAAAACTCATACTCCATTTGGAGAGAAAGAGCTAACATGGATGGATGATCAGATAAACTCAAATGAGCTTGATAATTCTCTTTTGATTTTCGTGCATGATGATATATGGAAACAATTTAATTATTACTCTAGGTCGCCCACATAAGTTGCTTAACTTCTATTTTGAAAATTTTACAATACCTTTTTTCTAGTGAACTAAGCAATTTTATTGGGTTATTTCAAAAACTGCGCATTGGTCTGAGTGTTTTTAGCTTAACTTTAGCTTCAAGAATAATAGGACCGAGAGAATGGCTTGGTAACAAGGTTAGTAATATTACACTAAATACATGAACCTATAAATATAAATTTCCAGTGTCTTATCTCGATAAATTGTTTTCAGGATATGGATGCACTTATGTACTTATTTCGAGAGAACACATATTTGCGTCGGTGGGAACCTGATCGTGTTGCTTTCATGTTGTGTTTATTTTGAACCCAGATCACAATGCATACCAAAAGTATTTACAAGATAAAAAGACTTTTGTGTTGGATGAATACCTCTTAGCTTACGGAAACAGTGAGCTTCCATCTCATGGACGAACAAAAAAGTGTGGGGGAGTGGACGTTGACCGTATTTACGTTCCGTACAATGTCAATAATAATCACTGGATCTCCATGTGCATCAACTTCACAGTAAGAAAAATTGAAGTTTTTGATTGTGCAAACAAGAAAAACAGAAAGCACTTGTCCATGTTTGCATTCTTCATCCCTCAAATTGTGAAGGCAGTTCAGGAATCTGACAACAAGAAGCATATGACTTTGACAAAATATTCCATTGTCAATGTACCTATGAAGCGTAGACTGAACAAAAGTTGTTGTGAATGTGGAGTGTACGCACTAAAATTCATCGAGTGTCACTTGCTTGGACTAGACTTGTCTTTGGTTGATGATGAGAACATTAGAGGATGTCGACAGAAGATTGTGTTTGATCTATGGCAGGCTGCAAATGATCATGTGTTGATTGACTGAATGTAAAAGTCCGAGCCGTCGTAGTTTGAATCTTCTGAAGTTGTAGAAATAGATTGAGAAGTCAATTTTCGTTCGCATTAAACTTTCTTTTTTTTTAGACTGCTGTTTGTATTGATTCTACTAGCGCTGCTTTGATATGTCTTCAGTAAATCATTTTTATCTTTTCAATCATTGATCATAATGAGCTGAAACCAATTCGAAAAGAACAGTAACTCAATTTATTATCTTGTGTAAAAAAAAAGAATAAAATGGAAAAGAGAACTATTTTAAATGATGCATTCTTTCAGCTGTTCGTATTGATTACATTGATTCTACTAGCGCTGCTTTGATGTGTCTTCAGTAGATTATTTTTATCATTTGAACCATTGATCAGAAAGAGCTGAAACAACTTTCATAAGAACCCTATTTCAACTTATTATCCTTTGTAAAAAAATTAGAATATACTGGGCGTGGGAATTAATTTTTTATGATGCATTCCTCCAACGGTTAATATTGATTCTGCTAGCGCTGCTTTGATATGTTTTCAGTAAATTATTTTTATCTGTTGAATCGTTGATCAGAATGAGCTGAAACCAAATTTAAAAGAACACTAACTCAACTTCTTATCTTTTTTAAAAAAATTAGAACAAAAGAAGCACATGATCCTTTTTTACGATGCATTACTTCAGATGTTCATATTGATTCTGCTAGCGCAACTTTGATATGTCTTCAGTAATTTATTTTTTTTATATCTTTTGAATCTTTGATTGGAATGAGCTGAAACCATTTTTAAAAAAACATTAACTCAATTTCTTATTTTTTAAAAATAATTTAGAATAAGTTGGGCAAGGGAACTATTTTTTACGATGCATTCCTTCAGTTGTTCATATTGATTTTGCTAGCGTTGCTCTGATATGTCTTCAGTAAATTATGTTTATCTTTTAAACCGTTGATTTGAATGCGCTGAAACCACTTTCAAAAGAAAACTAACTCAATTTTTATCTTGTGTAAAAAAGTTATAATAAACTGGGCACATGAAATATTTTTTACAAATCATTATTTCTCGTATTAATTTTGCTAGCGCTGCTTTGATATGTCTTCAGTAAATCATTTTATATTTTCAACCATTAATCAGAATGAGCTGATATCACTTTCAAAGGAACACTAACTCAATTTTGAATCTTGTGTAAAAAACTTAGGATAAACTAGACATGGAAACTTTTTTAACGATTCATTCTTTCAGTTGTTCATGTTGATTATATTTTTTTTCTTACAAAACATAATTTTTTATTCATGTCATGCAACAAGTTAAAAAAATAACAATACAAATATCTACTAATATAAATTGTCAAAAAAAATCATCGATAACAATCGAAAAAGTCGTAAAACAAAATAGAATAATAGGAAAGTTAAAGTTGTCTACAATGAGTAAATTGTGATAACACATGTTCCTTTGTTGTGTCCTGCAGTACCACATCGACTACACTTGTGTCTTTTAGTCCCTTGTGATCCTTGTGACGATCGTATCTTGCCTTCAATTGTCTCATGTCTTCTTTTTCTTTGTCTACCAGCACCTCTTCATGTTTTAGGTGGTAAAACTTTAGCATGTCCAATACCTAGAAGGACACACCATTCATCCTTTGGAACAACTATGCATTACTCATATGCATTTCTCCAGGCAGTAGTGATATATTATGCATTAGTAGAGTGATGTATTTTCATACCTCTAAAAACAATAGCTGGAGTGGCATGTCTGCAAGCAATTCTTCCTAAATCATTTTTCTGACATGTACAACTTTTCCTTCTCAAATCAACAAGGCAGTCATATTTATTGCCTTTCACAAGAGAGCAGTAATTGTTAACCGGATAAATAATAAAGCCCTCAGCCTTCTTAATTCTTCTATCAATCTTTTTTCCACTTTAACGGTCCAAGGATCTTTTTGTTTAGAGCTTAATGTTCTATGCTCATAAACCACCGGGTTAACAATTCCCTTATACTGTCTAACAAAGAAACCACTGGATACTCTCTAGGTGGTCTCAATGTTGAATTTATCGATTCAGCTGGGTTATTGGTCCTAATGTCGTACCTGAATCCAGGAAAGTGACATCGAGCCCATTTCTCACATCAACGTCCTGTAGATATGCCCTAATGGTCAAACTCATTCTGAAATTTTCGTCCAATCTACTCTCAAATTCAACAAATTTGTATGCTTTTGAAGCATTTGAAACCAATCCAGCCAAAACCCTTGCATTGAAAAATGTAAACACATTATTCAACAAATGGTGGATGTTCATACTAAGCTTGCGGGGAAAACCTTACCAAGTGATTTAGTATTTGAAGAATTTCTATCTGAGACAAATGATAAACCTTGCTCATCAGCGATAACAACATTTAGTTACAGTAAAAACCACTCCCATGAATTGTGATACTCAGAGTTTTAACCCGAATATATAACTGCACGAACACAGCAAACGTAGTAGTATAGATGGGATCAAATCCACAGAGACCAGTTACACACTAAGACCTTTATTTCGAATCAAGCTAGAAGACACAAAGATTTTTGTTGGGTTTTTCAGACTGCAAGTAAAATAAAAGCAAGAAAATAAAACAAGGTGTAAATCAATAGACTAAAAACGCTAGGCGTCATGGTAATTCGCAGGTAACATGATTGATAAATAAGAATCATACATGAAAAATATGAAGCAACGTACTTGAACTCAAATCACTGAAACATATAAATCTCCTTCCAAAGTATTTAATCCCTATGTTTAGAACAATGAAAACTAACTCCCGTTGAATTCAAAAGAACTAACCATGCATTAAGGTCGGGTTTGATATGTTCACAAAATACCTTAACATCAACTCTCGTTGACTAAGGATATTTTGCTCATCTAAGAGATTTTCAGGTTTCTAAATCAACTCCCATTGTATCTATCAACCTAAGATCATGAATCAGGTAGCTAATCTAACTCAAGCAATAAGTTCAACTTAGATTAAGAATCCTTAGGATAGTTTTCCCAAATCTAACAACCTAAATCATCAATTCATGAAATCCTTTGAATCCCTAAAACCTAACTAGAAAACTACTCAAACATAATTGAAGAACACAAAATCATAGATGAAAAGAAAGACATAATGAAATTAAAAAGAGAAAAGGGGTTCAGAAAGCTTCTCCAAAAGTCTGTGGATGTAGAGTTTCTTCTCCCCAAAGCATACAATGAAAAAGCTCAAAAATCTGTGAAAAATAAAGTCTGTTAACCTAATTTTTGTCCTAAGTATTTATATAGGCTCCATGGTCTTTTCTGCAAAATTTGGAAATTCTTGGGCAAAAAAGAAATTTTCCGAAACTAGATAGCATGTGTCTATGAAAATTGTCATAACTTCTGATCACACCGTTGGATTATCTTCAAACCATCTCCATATGAAAGCTAACTCACATGGATATCTTGTGTCAAAATTTTAACTTGATCCAACGGTGGACACCCTTTCAAAGAAGGTCAAACTTCTGATCCATCAGCATAATTCTACATCTTCATAAGTCTATTTTTTTCCGAATTGCTTCATTTCTCTCCAAAGTATCCTAAAACCTGTAAAAACACCAAGGAACACCAAAAGACTCCAAAAAATCTCAAAAACACACCAAAAACACCATTAGAAGTTAGTAAAAACTGAGATATATCAATTCCCCCGATTTGAACCTTTTCTTTTCCTCAAGTAAAGAATAACAAAATCCAGGTTGGTGAAAAGGTTTCTCCCCTAGAAAAATCCACGCGACGACTCTAGAAATCTCAGCGAACTTTACCTTGCAAAAACATTTCATCTGACCATATAAGTAAACAGAAGCATTAGACGTTCTCCCCTAGCTCCCCACAATAACTTCCCAAGCCTATCCATACTCTAAATCCCAGACCTGCAAACTCAACGTCCCATCAGTTAATCTCTAACATTCATTAAACAGGGCATGAGTTTCTCATCAAAAATCAATATCAGGAAAGGGCTCGGTATAAGGAGGGATGATTTTAGCGGTGGAGTTTAGGTGTTTAGGGATTTCAGGAATATAAACAAATGCATGACATTATGAAAAATCGCAGAAGAGATGGATCTATTGATAACCATAGTTCCTCTACTACCTAAGTATACTGATATAAACCCCAAAGCCACCAAATTGTCAACTCTGATTGAATTCCTGGAAAACGAGAACTACTGGAACTCTAAATAATTTCTGACCCCCATTTTCGTGCAAAATATTTTTTTCTTTTTTTCTCTTTTTTTTCGTTTTTCAGTTTTTTTCATTTTTTTGATGCACATTTTAGGTAGGGTCAGTTCTTTCAGTACAAGTCTCAATATAATGTTAAAAACAGCCAAGGAGTCATTAAACAACCACCACAGTATTCTACTAACGCATATTTTCTTTTAAACCCAAGCAGAACCCAAAAGACAAAGAAATGTCTTACCACCTATTATTCCACTAACCAATCCTAAGTAGCAGAGTATATTTTGTCAATCCTACTCTCTCTATTGTTTTTGCACATGTGTGCACATAGATGAAAGATACAAAAATGAATGGAGCTAGAAAGGAGGAAAGGTCAAAGTGTGGTACCGAACTAAAGATGAGTATGGCCATTCAGGAAGAAAGAGTGGTAAAAAGGTAGAACATGCTTGAATGTTAGTGGTTCAATCCCTGATAAAACACCGATGAGAAAATTAAGGTCAATTAAATAATCCGAATAAATAGAGTCAATGTCAGATCAAACTGAATCTACTGGCTGAGACTTTCAGGTAGGGAGTTCAACCAAAGGGTTCACTGGCTTGATTGTACTAACATCCTTTGCAACAAAATGGTCATTTAAGAAATTAGAAAAGAAAACAAAACAATAGTTCAACATTCATCATCAATTCCGTCTTAATCTCCTACAAAGTTTTGACTCAATAAAACAAAGAAAAAGACTCAAAGGTTAAAACACACCAAAAGAAAAAGAAAAATCAGTACCAGAAACACCCTCCCCCAGACTTACTTTACACCATCCTTGGTGTGAGAATAAGAACAAAAGAGATATCATCAATCCCAAAGAAATTCATCACACATTCATCTAGTTCATGTTTCTAAACCATCAAGAACAACAATCATCATGAAATTGTAAGGTGAAATCGAATTTCTCAAAAATCCCTAATTCCTAAGTTCTCAAATTCTAAATCATCTAATCTCTCATCAAAATCTCATTTAAGTCTGTTTCCAATCATCATATGCATGCATATCAACCATTATAAACAAGAAACATAAGACAAAATCAAGTTCAGTTTGAGTCTTGCGAAAACCCAAATAGAAGACCCAATTTTCGGGCATAAAATAGGATATAGAGAGAACATAAATTGCTAACTCAGAAAACTGTTAGTACCAGGTGAAAGAGCTCGAAAAACTGATCAAGTTAGACACTTAAATCGCAAAAATCGGCTAAGTATTGAGGATTGTAGAAAATTTTTAAGAATAAAGAAAAATGATTGAAGGGGACAAAATTTTTGTGAAGATTTTTGGTTTTGATCTTTATAATCGAGTTAAAAAAATTAAAACATTTTTTCCGGTTCAATTTGAGTGAAAATAGACCGAAAATAACAAAAAAATCAAACCTAATTCGCGTGGGGAAGGTGATCGATCGACCTTGCTAGTGGATCGACCGATCGCTTTTTGCCGCATGAGATCGCTCGATCATGGCAAAGTAATCGGTCGATCACCCTTTGTGTGTGTTTTTTTTTTCTAAAACCTTCAACACACGAAAACTAAAGCCAAAAATTAGTATTTTAGTAAAACAAAAAAAAAAACTAAATAAGAAAAAGAACCTTACAAGTGGGTTGTCTCCCACTAAGCGCTTGTTTAAAGTTATTAGTCTGACTTTTGGAGTTGGGTATTAGTCCCGGTGAACATGGGAACTTGCTCCAAAACAAGTTCCTCCATCAAATATCTTGAGCTTTAGAACATTGCTCATGAGACCCTTAACAGTTTCAAGGCCTTTCTCTTTCAAATCTGAGGTGAGCATAACTCGAAATTTTGCAAGAGGCTTTCCGGTTTTCACGTTCGAGTCTTGCTAGCTCTTGGTTGCCGAAGGAGATTAAAGGTTCATACCCTTGTCCCCTTCTTGTCACACACCTAAAACACCAAAGAGAAGCAGAAAGAACGCGTCATTACTAAATAAAAAGAAAAATTCTAGACTAAATCCTCAATAAAGAATCTAAGGCGTTATTTGGTCCCCGGCAACGGCGCCAAAAACTTGATACTCAGAGTTTTAACCTGAATATATCACTGCAAGTGCAGAGCAAACGCAGTAGTATAGATGGGATCGAATCCACAGAGACCAGTTACACACTAAGACCTTTATTTTGAATCAAGCTAGAAGACACAAAGATTTTTGTTGGGTTTTTCATATTGTAAGTAAAATAAAAGCAAGAAAATAAATCAAGATGTAAATCAATAGACCAAAAACGCTAGGCATCGGGGTAATTTGCAGGAAACATGATTGATAAATAAGAATCAGACAGGGAAAATATGAAGCAACGTTCTTGAACTCAAATCACTGAAACAGATAAATCTCTTCCTGGAGTATTTAATCCCTATGTTTAGAACAATGAAAACTAACTCCTGTTGAATTCAAAAGAACTAAACATGCATTAAGGTCAGGTTTGATATGTTCACAAAATACTTTAACATCAACTCTCGTTGGCTAAGGATATTTTGCTCATCTAAGAGATTTTCAAGTTTCTAAATCAACTCCCATTGTATCTATCAACCTAAGATCATGAATCAGGTAGCTAATCTAATTCAAGCAATAAGTTCAACTTAGATGAAGAATCCTTAGGATAGTTTTTTCCAAATCTAACAACCTAAATCATCAATTCATGAAATCCTTTGAATCCTTAAAATCTAACTAGAAAACTACTCAAACATAATTGAAGAACACAAAATCATAGATGAAAAGAAAGACATAATAAAATTAAAAGGAGAAAAGGGGTTCGGAAAGCTTCTCTAAAAGTATGTGGATGTAGAGTTTCTTCTCCCCAAAGCATACAATGAAAAAGCTCAAAAATCTGTGAAATTAAAGTTTGTTAACCTAATTTTCGTCCTAAGTATTTATATAGGCTCCCTGGTCTTTTCTGCAAAATCTGGAAATTCTTGGGCAAAAAAAGAAATTTTCCGAAACTAGACAGCATGTGTTTACGAAAATCACCATAACTTTTGATCACACCGTTGGATTATCTTCAAACCACCTCCATATGAAAGTTAACTCACGTGTCTATCTTGTGTCAAATTTCAGCTCGATCCAACGGTGGACACCCTTTCAAAGTAGGTCAAACTTCTGATCTATCAGCATAATTATGCATCTTCATAAGTCTATATTTTCCGAAGTGCTTCATTTCTCTCCAAAGTATCCTAAAACCTGTAAAAACACCAAAGAACACCAAAAGACTCCAAAAAGTCTCAAAAATACACCAAAAACACCATTAGAAGTTAGTAAAAATCGAGATATATCAAATTGTCATTCTCTGAATCAACAACCTCAAATGCATTAGGATACAAATTTGAGTTAGCATCTACAGTTGTAGCAACAAGTAGAACACCTTTGTATTTACTTTTCAGAAGTGTTCTATCTACTACAATAACCCTCTGAATAGCCTTGTAAAACCCTGTCACAGATTGACCAAAATAAAGAAATAGATATTTGAATCTACCATCAAAATCAATTTTGTAATGAGTATGCGTAGCCGAGTTAGCTTCTCTCAGCATGTGCAAGTATTTTAGTATTTACCAAAACTCTTCTTTGGGATACCTCTAACCGTTGCAAGTGCATACTCACAATATTCCCAAACTTGGTAATAAGAGAGCTCGAAACCATACTCCATCCGCATAAATTGTATGATCTCATTCGGTTTTTGACCTTCCTTGACACCCTCGTAGTTATGCACAATCAAATTTCCGATTGTTTTTTTTTATTGAATTTACTTCTCTTTGAAGAAGTACATGTTTGTTGAGCTACACACTTATTGATTATGAAATATGTAGACCCAGCTAAACATTCTGCACGGACACTCCAATTTCATATGTTATCTTTGCAGCGTACATGCCACCATCGTGTAGTCGATTTTACAACATTGTAGTTGAAATTATGTTTTATTGCAAAAATTTCCATGGTTGCCTTCAAAACATTTTTGCTTTTGAAAAGTTGATCCTTCTTTACAGAATCCACAACCAACAATGACCATTTGGTTCAATCTCTTCCTTGGTTTCAGGCATTGAGAAAACATCTTCACAATCACCATCAACCTTCATCTCATGGACTTTGTCATCATTAATCTTACTCGAGTTAGCAAATTCTTCAATTTTCTCCTTCAAATTACCATCATCTTCGACATTACTTGAATTGACTACCTCTTTATTGATATACATACAATTTCATGCATATTTTAGTGTGTTTTAGCTTAGTT
>OVAN01009282.1:2136-17126 GCA_900406275.1 Anastatica hierochuntica | reverse complement strand
CGCTGTAGTTCTAGGGTTTTCACCAACAGTTCGCGGCCACGGCTTAACACCCGTTGCGCACGCTCCGATCACGAATTTGAATAAGATCCCTTTACTTTCTTTGTTATTNAATTTGAATAAGATCCCTTTACTTTCTTTGTTATTTGTGTCTGTCGAATCGTTCTTCGCTTACGTTTTTTCGTTTACTTTTGATTCGCTTTCATACTCATTTTGTATTCGTTCACATTAACCTATTCTTACGAATCTTATCGCTTTACCACCATTAAATGCATATCGCTTCGCAATTTGTTTCGTATTGATTCACTTTCGTTATCTACTTGTTTCGTTTCGCAATCTGTTCATCTCTTAGTTTCGTATTTCTTATCAATTAACTTTTGCACTCACTGCTTGATCTGTCGATCTTTGGCTACAGAGAGTCCGTGAACCACATAACATTGACAGTGAGAATTTCGATTCCCACAAAGGCAGATTAATTTTGTTTTGTTTTGTTAACGTTAAAACAAAACAAAAAGAAACAAGGCAATGCTCTTTAGGGTTTTCGATTTTAATCAAATAAAATTAGCAACTAGCAACTTAAGAACAAGCTTATATTATTTTTCTAGGTTTTTCTCTTAGAAAAACTAAAACAAATGAACCAAAAAATCAAAACAGATTTAATATAAACCAAAACAGAACTAAAGGATAGAGTGGATAGAAAACAAAAGGTAGGAACCTTTGGCTCTGATACCAGATGATATAAGACTTGAATCGAGGTTTATGGATGTGGAAGAATGGGAACAAAGAGCTGGCTTTCATGCTTTCTCTTGTTGGTCAGTGGATGGTTGGTGATAACACAAGGCTTGAATAGAGATGAGATCAAACAAGCTGACTGTAACACTCTCTCTAGTTAGATCGATTGATGAAGCAAAGATGGATCGAAGGCACAACAACGATGATGGAGTGATCTCTGATACTGTAAGGAATGCTCAGTCTTAGGTGATTCCACACACAAAGAAAGGAGCAAAAACATTCTCTTTAAAATAGAGAAGCAAAAACGGCGTTATTTTATTGATATGGTAAAAAGTTGTGTCTACAAAGCTGCATGGGAGCCTTATTAATATACTCTTCATATGTGATCTTCTAGGGTCAAAAAAAATGCAAAGAAACCCTAAAGACGTTCAAAGAAGCAAAAACAAAAAGGAAAATAATGTTATAACCGAAAAGAAAAAATACTATAACAGAAAAAGAAAATTCTTGTGCGATTTTTCTTGCACTTGCTGAGGCTCGACCCTTGGTATTTTGAATCTCTAAATACCACTAAGCTGGTCAATTTTACCTGCATAAATTATATAAATCGAAATTACGTGGTTTCAGTTTGAGATTGGCATATTTGGAGCTCAAAATGATCTTTGTTGATTCTGATTCATTTAGCTTCAATCCTCTGATGAATTCTTCCTCTTGAAGTCCCTTTAATTCAAGATGATTGAGTCCTTCAAGTTTTTCCACGTGATCATCTTCAAATTCCTCTCTTTGCTCCATTTGCTCACTAGCAGCGGAATAGCTTGAATTGACGGTATCTTGAAGCTCCAGTGTGTTTCCATTGAGATTATTGGTGTTTTGAACTATATTTCCTGCCAAGTAAATTGAAATACCTAGGTTTGTTTGAGGTTGAACTTATTTGATACTTAAACGAGCAAATTCCACCAGTGTTTCTCCATCTAGTGTAACCGAGCTTTCTTGAAAGCTGCTAAGTTCCTGAATGTTTTTCTGTATATCTCTAAGCTCAATTCTGTTCATAATGGCTTCTACTGCTAGGTTAAACCCTTATATAAGCCTCTTGGTCTTTGATCGTGTCACTTGACCCTCCATAACCTCAGGAACAACATTTTGGACTTGATTTGGTTTGATGTCCTCATCACAGCTGATTACCTTTGTTCTTTCTAGGTCGGACTACCAACGCCTTGCGAGGGGCCAGGTGTAACACACATGTTTGGAAAACTGACAAGAATATGCTTAAGGCCACGAAAGATGCATAAACTAGAAGGGAATGATAAGGAAATTTGGCTAAGTATGGGGAAAAGAGGACCAAGGATGGTTTAGTGACTCCCTAAGCAGGGGTAATGTATACTGGTGGCAGATCAAAAAGAGGTTGTTATGCTATTATAAGGGGGTGTGTATATTTGGACTGGCTGGACCCTAGACTGGACAGTGGATAGACCATGGCTTGGTTTACTCACCCGATCATGGATGGACCATGAGTTACTTGTCTGGTTAGAGATTAATTGGAAGGATTGGATCAAATTAGGGATCATCCTATTTGGACTGAATGTGGACTTAACCAAGATCATGGATATGATCGAATGGCTTCGTCAAGTGTGGAACCGATCAAGATGATCTAAGCATAAAGGGAACATGATTTGCTGCATGAACTGAGCTAGATAGACTGGTTAGGTCGAGCCAAAGTTTTCCTCAGAAAGAGAATCAGCCCGCTTGAGATGAACTGGACACTTGAGCTGAGTTGGACACTTGGATAGAGCTAGTCGGATCCAGACAAGGATGGTCTGGCCAATCTAAGCTGGTCAGTTCACACCGAGCAATTATGTTTCTCGGATCCTAACAGGGCTGGTCGGATTCGGACAATACTTGTCTTGTTCAAACAAGCCAGTTGGCCTTGTTCTTTGAGTTTTTTGCCCAAGGAAATGGTGGGAACGGTTACTTGGATGGATTCACGCGAAAATGATAATTTGCCTAAGTAAGATAGGCAGGAACGATTATTCCCAAGGAGGGAAGCGCTTGGGCAGTGATGGACGATTACTTAGGCCAAAACGGTGCGTTTTGTGCATTAAGGAAGAAAATGACATTTTTTCTCCCATTCTCACGAAACAGAAAGAACTCATAAAGAGTAAGTGCTATCAGAGGGCGATTCAGAGAGATTTGGCCGAGAGAGAGAACCGACTAAGCTGAATGATTGACTGACTCGCCTGACCAAGGAGAACGACTAGCGAGATTATATGTTCGATCATTCAATCCATAAAGGCTAAGGTGAGTTCGTGACTGTATCCTTACATAGATTTTTGTGAAGGTTGAGTGGTCGTGAATGCTTGATTGAAGGACGACGGTCGAGTATTCACTTTTCTTATGGCTGATGGTCGAGTTTACTGTTAATAAGAGACGTCGGCCGAATTCATTATATACTGCTAAGGCTGATGGCCAAATTTACATGAATAAAATTGGAACTAGGTGTAGATTCGACTTAACTAGTTATGAACTGATTAATAAACTGGTTGATTTATGCATGGCAGATAGGACGGGACGATCGATCTCACTCATCAATTGTTTATTGATGCATTCTGTGTGAATGCATGTTCTGATTCTGGCCGAGATGGCCCATCTGTCTAGGCAGCACGCAGACCAAGGCTGGAAGTTAAGGATGGATGGATATTACTTAATATTGTCTATGGTAGTTGGCCGGATTTACATTGTAATAGTTTATTAGCAAACTAACTTTGTAATCCGGAACCTCACTGTTTATGTTAACTATTATGTCAAGTTATGTTTATTGATGAAAGGCTTAGCTTAAAAATAAAGACTTGTCTAAAATCGATTGAAAACCCAAACTGATAAGAAAAGCGAGTTAAGGTCTCTTAAGTTAGTATTAGAGCGTAGTCGATTCTAGGTAAGAGTCTTTAGCATAATGGGTTAGTGGGACATAAATCCATCCTTCCGAGCCAAGGTTTCGCAGTAAGACTGCATTATGTGTGGACTAAGTTGTGTGAAGACTAACTTAGTTATCTGGTTTTAACCGTGCAAACGGCTAAGAGTGGTAAGAGAAAGCAACCTGCTGTGCACGAAAGTCAAGGGGCTTCTAGAGTTGACCCAACCAAAACATTGGGTGATCAGATTGAGACTCATGTTGAGCAGACTAGGGTGGTACTAGAACTGGAACTGGAATTGTAACTGATGCAGCGATGAATCAGACTCAATTTGATGTTGTTGCAGTTGCTGTTGTAATAAATGTGAGGGTTGCAGTGGGAGATGCGGCTAACACTAACCCAATGGGATTGTAAGCGGTGCTGTTGACGCTTGCACAACTGTTGGAAAGGCTGTCGACGGTTGCACCAGCACCTACGGCACCGCCACCTTTTGCACCACCTGGTGTTAATGAGACAGTGGTGGTGAATATAGAGGATGCTCCAGAGCCGAGGGTTCCATCCTACCTGAAGGTGATGGATCATATGCAAAGGCTGGAAAAAAAGTTTTTCGTTGGTGGTGCGAATATGATTGAGGTGGATGAGTAGGCTGATAGGCTGGAAAGAAACTTCAAGTTCATTCGTTGCCTAGAGGACAATAAGAGGGACATAGCAGTCCATTATCTGGAAGGCGATGCTCATACCTGGTAGAGAGGTATGACAGCTAAGAGAGAAAATCAGAACTGTACTTGAGAGACATTCAACGAACTCTTCCGTTCCAAGTACATTCCACCATAAGCCTTTGATAAACTGGAAGTTGTGTTCCTGGACTTGGAAAAAGGTAGTATGGTTGTGAGAGAATATGAGATTAAGTTCAACAGTTTCAAGATCTATGATGGAAAAGAACTTCAAGATGAGAAAGTCCAAGTCTAAAGATTCATGCGTGCGTTAAGAATTAATCTTCGCAACCGCTGCTTAGTTTGGAACTATGCTTCAGTTTCTGAACTAGTGGAGAAGGCAACTTTGTTGGAAAACGAGACAAAAGAAAAGAGCAGGATGCACTCTATTGGAGTACAGAAGAATCAGGGTGGGAATGTTGCTGGAAATAAGAGAAATTTTCAATAGACAACTTGTTCTGGAAAGCAAAGTGGGGGACGAAGAGTATGTCCAACATGTGGAAAGATGCATGCAGGGGTTGTCGAGCTAGAACTGGAGCTTGTCACCACTATGGAAGCATGGAAAATCAGGGGAAAAGTGTGGTAACTAAGACGTGCTACAACTGTGGATAAGGTGGTCACTTTAAGTCACAGTGTCCTAAGGCTCAGCAGTCAGGGAAACAGGCAAATGATGGACTGCCACCGTCGTCAAAGAGACATGCAATCATGCCAAGGGTGTATGCGATGGGACAAGGAACTAATGACCCAAGCAATTCACGTCCAATCACTGGTTAGTTCTGCAACCTTACTCTTTCAAATTTCTCTGTGAAATGTTGCTTTAAGTGCGGTGATTTCTTAGCATTCTAGGTGGATGTGTAGGGACCCTGTTCACGGGTGGAGTGGCAACCCATGTCATGTTTGACACCAGGGCTACTCACTAGTTTGTAATCCCGAAGATGGCTAAGGCAGGCGGGTTCCAGAAGGAACCTGGGAAGCATTTCGAATTGGTTAAGATAGCTGGAGGATAGAACATGGACACTAAAGGAGTTATCCGAGATGTTCTAGTTCTGATATGTGGAAAGAACATACCGACATATTTGGTGATTTGTCCAGTGGCGGATTACGTTGTGATCCTTGGAATGGACTAGCTAGAAAGGTACAATGCACATCTGGACTGTCTTCGAGGACGTGTTTGGTTTAAGACTACCGAAGGAATCTTGAGTTATCAAGGAATAAGTCAAACATTTGGAAGCTTGGTGATCACATCGATGCAAGATGAAAGGATGATTGAGAAAGGTTTTGAAGCTTACATAGCCAAAATCATTGCTGCATAAGTTGGTTTGGATACTGAGTTGAAAGATATTCATGTGGAAAAGGACTTTGAAGATGTGTTTTAGGCACTGACTGGATTACTACCAGGAAGGTCGGACCCCTTTACTACTGGGCTGGAACCTAGAATTGCTCAAATCTCTATGCACCTTACTGAATGACCCCAGCAGAGATTGTTTAGCTAAAGAAGCAGTTGAGTGAGCTGCTCGAAAAGGGATTCATCAGACCAAGTAGTTCTCCATGGGGTGCTGATAGCTCAGGTTTTTGCCCGAGATAACACTGCAAGCGCACAGAAAGTACGTTGTAGTGGTTCGGGATCAAATCCACAGAGACCAAAGGTAGCACGAAAAATTTCAGATCAAACAACGGGGTAAAGTGAAAAGGATGTTTTGTAAAAGATGTAGAAAATTGAAATTAAGAGGCAAAGAAAACAAACAAAAGAAAACGGTGTTGTAAATCAATCAAAGAATAGTTGGACATTTGGTATTCTCAAGGGAACATCTCATTGTTGATTCGAATTATTGACTAGAGAACATGTTTTAAACCGTCTTGAACTCCAACACAATTGTAGAATTGCTATACTTCTGTAGTATCAATTCCCTATGTATTAGTAACCTCGAGACTAACTTCTATTGATTCTCATATTCTAATCATGCATTCTATACACATTTGATAGGTTCACAAATGACTTAAAAATCAACTTCCATTGGCTTAAGATAAATTGCTCATTTAGGATTCTTTCAGGCATTTAATCAAACACTTTCCAGGCGTTAAACAACATAAGAGCAGAAACTAAGTGATAAAGTTAATTTCATTCATTACGAACAATCCTAGATGAAGATCCAATTGTTTAAATCCCTAATCATACAATTCTATGTCAACAATTCATGAATCCCTATGTGAGAAACATAAATCCAACAAGCAAACTACTCACTCTTGATCTGAGAAACAACACAAATCAAATCAGAGTGAGACATCATTGTTTTGATCAAAAATAAAGAGTAAGTTTCAAAATTCTTATCAGATTCAGATTACAGAAGATGATTCTTCTCCCAAGGGTTACAAATCTCTCTCTTGCTCCCAAAACTCATAAAACAGCATAATAATCACCTAATACTCGTCCTAGATTAATAACAAAATGTTCTCTCCTCTTTTTGGGCCCAAAAGGAAATAATTCAGACAAAAAGGAAATTTCATATCTAGAATCAGGCAGGTGATCGATCGATCAGACTCGTGATCGATCGATCAGACTCGTGTCGATCACACTCGTGATCGATCTATCGTAATTCACAGCACTTGACTGATCGATCGATCAATGTTCTCATAGATCGAGCGTTGTTCTGATCGAGCAATCACAGCTCTGATCAAACAGTCGTCTTCTCTTGTGTTGATTCCTTCTTCAAATATTCATCACAAATCTCTAAAATCATGTAGAAACTTCTCCTTTCCCTCAAATGCACCCAAAAGTCTAAGAAACTTGAAAAGAACAAAAGAAAACTCCAAAAACGACAAATGTACATAATAAAAACTATAATCTATAAGTAAAAACCGTAATAAAAACCGATAAAAACGCAATATATCAATTCCCCTAGACTTGAACCTTTGCTTGTCCTCAAGTAAAGACTAACAAAAACTCAAAACTGGTGGAAAGGTTTGAAAACACAGGGACTCGAACATTCTCAGTAGTCCTTACTTGCGCTTCAGAATGGTTAACCAAAAAACTCAAAGACAGTCAGAACGTTCTCCCCAAGGTCCCCTGCAAAACATCCCAAGCCCATCCATACTCTATGCTCTGAACCTGCAAGACTTGAATTCAAGTGAAAGACTCTCTACATTCGTTTAGATTTCGTGGTATCTTTACCATGAAACTATATCAAGAGTAACAGGCTCGGTGAGAAAAAGGTCATTTGGTGGCGAGGCTAAGGTGTTTAAGGGATTCAAATCAGTGTCGGATGCAAAACATTATGCAAAATCGTTGGAGAGAGAGAACCATGATCCCTAACTACCTAAGTGTTAACAACAATCAAACCATAAAATCAAGTAAGCACAAATGCATTCTCCTGGGCAACAAAACAATGAGATATTATAAGTTTACAGATTCCAATCTTAAAATTGAAATAATTTTTTCTTTTTTTTCGTAGACATGGAATCTGCTACAACTTTGATCTAAAAAATTACAAACACCAAACAGCACAGAGAAATGCATTTAAACGTTCTCAGGTTCTTTTCTTAACTACCACTTCATAGACACACAGGATCGTGTCTAGACCACCTAAATATGAACTCCAATCCTACCTACGTAATCATAAAAATCACATCTACCCTACTCTCTCCATTGTTTTTGCACATGTGTGGATATAAAAGCATGAGAAAGATTTATAAGGACTCAAAGAAGGTTAGGTTAGGGGTGTGGTACCATACTAAAAATGAGTCTGGTCATAAAGGATTACCAAAAGAATGATGAAAAGGGGAAATTAATCCTGAATGAGTTATTTCGCTCCTAATATTGTAGCCTGATAAAGAAAATTTTAAGTCCAGATTAGCATCAAATAAAATAGAGTCAAATCACAATCACAAAAAGAGCTTGAGTTTCATTGCTTTCAGTTGGGAAGTTCAGTCATGAGGTTCTCCGGATTGTCCACACTAACAACTCTGATGAAATGGTCAACATAAAATTAGACAACTCACAAGATAATAGTCTAATAATCATCATAGAATATAGTCATCATCCCCTACAAGGTTTTGACTCAATAAAAACATCAAAATGACTCAAACATCACACCAAAAGAAAAAGAAAGCATAAGTAACCTTCCCAAAGACTTATCTCACACCGTCTCGGTGTGACACAAATCCAAGGAAAGGGTAAGTAACAAGAAAAATCCTAATAAAAAGAAAAATAAAATCAAAATGAAAAGAAAAAGGAAAGAGAAAACCTACCTAAAGTCTTGTGACATAGCTGGGTAATTGGGACAAGGATTGATCGATCTTGGACAGGGATCGATCGATCCCTATCCTTCTGTTTAGGGACCTGTTTCTTGCAATACTAAAGCTAAAAACACTAAAAACATCGAAAGCACCAAAAACCAAAACAAAAAAACGAAAAAAACACTTCAAATCTAGCTAAAATGAAAAAGAAAGCCACCTAGTGGGTTGCCCCCACTCAACGCTTGTTTAAAGTCTCGAGCCTATCTGTAATGCATATGGATCAATCAGGAAGGGTCTTTGAACTCGCTCCAAAGCAAGCTCCACCATCAAAAATCTTCACATGAAGGTTGTTGTTCATCAATTTCTGCACAGCAGCCTTGCCTTTCTCTTTGAACTCTAGTGTGAGGATGGCCCTGACCTTGAAGAAAGGTTTGAATTTCCCTCTATGCTTCACCTTATACTCAATCACACTTCCATCGCATCCTTGATCAAGGTCAATTCAGAACTCTCCTCAATAGTGTGCTCTTTCTGCTTCACTTTCTTTTTGGTCTTGAGTTTTCTCACTGTAGAATGAACATCTCCATTTAGGACTTCTTTGATGTCGTTCTTTTCAGCAATCTCTAATGTGTCTTTACTCAATAAACTATTCTCTTCGTCAATTCGTGATAAGGAAATATGAAAACAATCATCGGTGTAAGGTTTCTCCACAGCCTCCTCAATCACATCAGTCAGTGTGTCCACCCAAAATGTATGTCATCAATGGTAGGCTTCTTTTCTGACGTCTCGAGGTTGAAACGCACATCCATTTTCCCCAACTGTAGATCAATTTGACCATTTTGAACATTAATCATCGCTCTAGCAGTAGGCAAGAATGGTCTACGCAAGATGATAGGATCCTTGGGTTCTTCGTCGAGCTCCAAGACTACGAAGTCAGTGTATACATAGCCTTTGCCAACACCAATAGGGATGTTGTCTAGAATACCCACTGGCCTTCGAAATGGTCTATCAATAAGTATCAAGGACATCTTCGTGGTCTTATAGTTCACCATATTTCGCCTCTAAGAGACAGACAACGGCATAACACTAACTCCAGAGCCCAAGTCACGCAGACATCTCTCGAAAGTAAGCGATCCAATCCTGTAAGGTAAAACAAAAGGACTTGGATGTTTGCATTTCTCCGGTGCGATGTTCTGAACAACTGCGCTATACTCCACAATAACAACTGATACACCTTGTTCTAAGGTCATGCGATCTGAAAGAATCTCCTTCATGTACCTCTTAAGAGAAGGTACCATCTTGACTGCTTCAACGAAAGCAATCACACATGTAATTCACCAACTAGATTCTCCAATTCTAATACTCGCGTTCCTTGATCTTTTGACGGGGTTTAAAAGGGTATGGAGGCTTAAGGACATAAGGTGGGGTGGTACATAGTCATCTTCAACCTCAAATTGCTTTGGAATAGCTTTATAAAAACTTCCAAGTTCGTTCCCAGGTGATCGCTCGATCGAACTGTGTGATTGGTCGATCATCTCTTCTGATCGATCGATCGTGTCATATGATTGATCGATCACTGACTTCCGCATTTTTCCAATTTTTTCTGATCGATCGATCATAGCCCCTGATCGATTGATCGCTGAGCTTGACGAGTTTTTAAATTTTTTTCTGCTTCTAAGTGTAATTGCATTGCAGTATTCCTTCGGATTCTTCTTCGGTTTGGCTGGAATGACACCGGGTGGAGCTTTTTTGTTTGCAGAAGTCTGAGCAACCTATGTTTCAAGCAATTTCATATGAGTGCTCAATGTCTCGAACTTCCCATTGAGATCGCTATACATGTTATCCACCTTTTGATTCAAGTCCGCAAAGGACTTTGTCAGATTCTCCAGCACTTGCTGCAACATTTTTTTCAGCTCACTATCTTGAGAAGACGTAGAAGATTTTCCTGGGTTTTGATTCTGATAACTTGACTGATAGTTGTTCTTGAATCCTCCTGAACCAAACTGCTTTTGTTGATAGCCACTATTTCTGAAACCACTGCTCTGATTCTTGTTCTGAAATCCAGAGTTGAATACACTTTGATTTTGTTGGTATGGCTTGTTCTATAATTGGTTCTATTGGTTGAAACCTCTATTACCAATCTTCTTTTGACCTCCAATGTAATTCACATTTGCTTGTTCACCATTCAGCTCTTTAGACATGATCTTATGATACATTTGTCCCAATTTCTGCTCTTAAGCACAAGTGCATCATTCTGCTCTCCAACAAAGTGTACTCCTTGCTGCTCTCTTCTCATTAGCTCATCAAGCTTTGACTGCAAATCATCAATTCTCTTCGCATCTGATGATAAAACCCCTCTACCACGGTCATAATCTGATCTTTGATTGGCTTGGTTATTCGCCATGTTATTCACCAGCATATAAGCTTCTTCTACAGTGTTGGTCATGAAATCACCATTGCTCGCGGTGTCCATAGGATTATGATATATCTCCTCAACCCCATTGTAAAAATGTTAAGGAGAATCCAATCTGAGAACCCATGATGAGGACAATCATTGAGGTACTCCTTGAATCGTTCTCAAGCTGCGTGAAAACTCTAAGAACCCAATTGGTGAAATCCAGCAATCTTGTTTCGGAGAGACATAGACCCGCGATTTTGTAAAGAAGTGCCCCAGAAAGGCAGCCTTGATCTCGTCCCAAGTCTTTAAAGAGTCATGCTCTAGACTGTTATACCATTTCATAGCCTTGTCATTCAGAGAGAAAATGAATAACCTGCATTTCAGAGCTTCAACAGGTACTCCATTATGCTGGATAGTATTGCAGATGGCTTCAAACTTATCTAAATTGCGAATTGTGTTCTGGGATGGCAACCCATGAAACTGATTCTGCTGCACCAAGTTAATGAGACAAATCTCGATCTCACAGTCTCTTCTCTCTATGGGAGGCGGACGAATCCCAACATGATTCACATAGAAAGCCTCCGGAGTGTCATATTGCGCCAGAGTATCCTCTTTTGAGGTTGATTTGCACGTTGTTGCCCGACAGCTGCAACATTTTGCTGGCCAATTTGTTGAGCACCAGCATTAGCACCACCTCCAGTAGTTGGGTCAGCTCCTGGAAGGACTCCAGGAAAAAGAGGATTTTGATGGACTTGAAGGTTCTCCATGTTGTCACCCATGATTTCA
The DNA here is from genome assembly GCA_900406275.1 of Anastatica hierochuntica. Lineage (NCBI taxonomy): Eukaryota > Viridiplantae > Streptophyta > Magnoliopsida > Brassicales > Brassicaceae > Anastatica > Anastatica hierochuntica. The sequence continues at coordinate 5,367 of OVAN01009282.1, read as the reverse complement.
GCAAACTCAAACTCCTCAATAACCTCCAGCATTTTCTCTTTCTTCTTTTGTCCCTCTAAACTCCCAGGTTCCGGCCCAAAATCGGGAAGATTCGCGATTCCTTGGCTTCTAGTATGAGGCATGTTCATGCACATGAAAGCACAAAAACAAAGAAGAAAAAGAAGAGATTAAACAAAATAAAGAAAATGCCTTAGGCACGCAAAGATCCTAAGTTCTAAAACGATTTATTGGTCCCCGGCAACGGCGCTAGAAGACTTGATAGCTCAGGTTTTCGCCCGAGATAATACTGCAAATGCACAGAAAGTACGTTGTAGTGGTTCAGGATCGAATCCACAAAGACCAAAGGTAGCACGAAGAATTTCATATCAAAAAATGGGCTAAACCGAAAAGGATGTTTTGTAAAAGATGTGAGAAAATTGAAATAAAGAGGAAAAGAAAACAAGAAAACGACAACAGTGTTGTAAATCAATAAAAGAAGAGTTGGACATTGGGTATTCTCAGGGAAATTGCTCATTTAATAGGTTTGATAGGTTCACAATTCACTTAAACATCAACTTCCATTAGCTTAACATAAATTTCTCATTTAGGATTCTTTCAGGCATTTAATCGAACACTTTCCAGGTGTTAAACAACCTAATATCATAAACTAAATGATCAAGTTAATTTCATGCATTACGAACAATCCTAGATGAAGATCCAATTGTTTAAATCCCTAATAATACAATTCTATGTCAACAATTCATGAATCGCTATGGGAGAACCCTTAACCCAACAAGCAAACTACTCACTCATGATCAGAGAACCAACACAAATCAAATCAGAGAGAGACATCATTGTATTGATCAAAAATAAAGAGTAAGATTCAGAATTCTTCTCGGGTTTGGATTACGGAATATGATTCTTCTCCCAAGGGTTACAAATCTCTCTCTTGCTCTCAAAGTTCAGAAAAACAACATAATAACCTACTTTTCGTCCTAGGTTAATAACAAAAGGTTATCTCTTCTTTTTGGGCCCAAAAGGAAATAATTCAGACAAAAAGAAAATTTCATATCTGGAATCAGGAAGGTGATCGATTGATCAGACTCGTGATCGATCGATCGTAATTCTCCGCAATTGATTGATCGATCGATCAGAACAATCACAACTCTGATCGAACGATCGTCTTCTCCTATATTGATTCCTTCTTCAAATCTTCATCACAAATCTCCAAAATCATATAGAATCTTCTCATTTCCCTCAAATGCACCCAAAAGTCTAAGAAACCTGAAAAGAACAAAAAATGACAAATGTACATAATAAAAACTATAATCTCTAAGTGAAAACCGTAATAAAAACCGATAAAAATGCAACAATTCCCCGAGAATTGAACCTTTGTTGTCCTCAAGTAAAGATTAACAAAAACTCAAAAATGGTGGATAGTTTTGAAAACAGAGGGACTCGAATATTCTCAGTAGACCTTACTTGCGCTTCAGAATGGTTAACCACAAAAAAACTCAAGTCAAAACGTTCTCCCCAAGGTCCCCTTCACAATATCCCAAGCCCATCTATACTCTAAGCTCTGAACCTACAAGACTTAAATTCAAGTGAAAGACTCTCTACATTCGTTTAGATTTTGTAATAAAAACTGATACTATAATCTCTAAGTAAAAACTGTAATAAAAACCGATAAAACGCAATATGTCAGGTGCAACGATACTGTTTGTGAAAAAGAAAGATGATATCTTTAGGTTATGTATTGATTACCGAGGACTGAACAGAGTGACAATGAGGATAAAGTACCCTCTACCTCGGTCGATGAGTTGTTGGACCAACTTAGAGGTGCTACTTGGTTCTCAAAGATTGATTTGGCCGTTGGATATCATCAGATTCAGATAGTAGAATCAAATGTTCGGAAGACGGCCTTTTGGACAAGGTATGGGCACTATTAGTTTGTGATGACTCCCTTTGGTTTAACAAATGCTCTAAAAGCATTCATGAAGATGATGAACAATGTCTTCAGAAACTGTCTGGATGAATCTTTTATCATCTTCATAGATGACATCTTGGTCTACTCAAAACTCAGGAAAAGCTTGTGGACCATTTGAGAACTATGATGGGAAGACTGCAAGAACACATATTGTTTGCTAAGCTGAGAAAGTGCATTTTCTGGCAAAGGGAAATTGGGTTCCTAGGCCACGTTTTCTCAGATAAGGGAGTATTTGTGGACTCTGAAAAGATCAAGGCAATTGCAGAATGGCCAAGACCACGAAATGCCTCAAAAATAAGAAGTTTCCTTGGGTTGGATGGATACAACAGAAGGTTTGTGAAGGGTTTTGCCAGTATAGCTCAGCCAATGACTCGACTGATTGGGAAAGACATCCCCTTTACCTAGCCAGAGGATTATGAGAAGTGTTTTTGTAGGCTGAAGGAGATGCTTACAAGTGCTCTGATCCTTGAGTTGCCAAGATCAGAGGTACCTTATGTGGTGTACACAAATGCATCACGAACTGGATTGGATTGTGTGCTAATGCAGGAAGGAAAGGCCATTGCTTATGCATCAAGACAGCTAAGAAAGCACATGTGCAACTATCCGACCCATGACCTGGAAATGGCGGCAGTAATGTTTACCTTGAATATTTGGCGTTCTTATCTTTACAGTGGAAAGATCAAAATCTTCACTGATCACAAGAGTTTGAAGTACATTTTCACTCAACCAGAGCTGAATCTTAGACAACGGCGATGGATGGAAGTGGTCGTTGACTACGATCTGGATATAGCTTACCATTCAAGTAAAACGAACATTATGGTTGATGCTTTAAGCCGGAAGACAGAGGTTGTTGATTTTGAGAAGGACATGGAAGAACTGGTTGGAATGTTTGGGACTTTGTGTTAGCTGCATTGTCAGATAATCTGGAGCCTTTGGGCTTGAAAGCTGCTGATCAAGCTGATCTGCTCACGAGGGTTCAATTGGCTCAAGAAGAAGATGAGAATCTCATCGAGGCTCCAAAGAACTATCAGAATGAGTATCATACTTCGACTAATAGGATGATTCTAATGAATGGGCGGGTGTGTGTTATGAATGTCAAAGAGCTAAGGAAAGAAATACTTAAGGAAGCACATCACCCCACGTTCTCGATACATCCAGGTACGAAAAAGATGTATCAGGATCTTTAGATGCTTTAGTTGCTTGTGGATGGACAAACATTATTCGGAGATTGGCCACGATTGACTATCCCGGAAACCTTGAAATCA
>OVAN01009281.1:0-17126 GCA_900406275.1 Anastatica hierochuntica | reverse complement strand
TGAACAATCACCATTGCGTCTCTATCAAATACAATGAATTTAGCTTCTCCAATGTCATCTTTCATGCGCAAATGAAGCATAAACCTTGGGATTTCAAAATAAATTTTAGAACGAAAATCGAAATCAAATTAATTTAATGGTATGCATTGATCTATTTGTTTAATAGGAGCTAACCTTGGGACAACATCAGAAACTTGTTTGAAACACTTTTGGCAAAAAAACACTGTTATTTCACCTTGATTAGGTTCCTCATCTGACTTAGGTAAAACTTTCTTTTGGCATGATTTGCAACTAATATAGAACCAACCCATATCCGCATCAACTGAAACAATCTCGCATAGGACAACAAACCTACCAACCTAGCCAATAAGAATACAAACATACTACATATGTTAAACAATGCAATTAAAATAAGCTACATTTAAATGTTTTTAGAAATTACTCACGTCGGCAGCCTCACGAACCTCCTACAGAGATTTTGGTGGGTTATTGGTAAAAAAATCATCAGTAGCCGTGGTTGAAATAGATTTGACTTTCATCGGAAGGTTCGATATTGCAAGGTTATTCTCTGGCAAGCTAAATATATAAACAATAACGTTAAACAATCTAAATCTTTGTTTTATATAAATATTACGAAGAATGAGAAAATCAAACCTTGCTCTAAATTCTTCGATTTGGGGTTGTGGAGAGTTATAGAAGAGCTTTGTGCAATTAAAAGCATTAGATAAGCTTCAAACATCTAAAATTATATTAATATATATCATAAAAACATGAAACAATACATATTAAAAAAATCTATTTAACTCAACAACAAAACAAAGGATAAAAAAATTACCTTGTCAATGACTTATTCTGCAAAATTGAGCAACTAAAATAATAGGTGATTCATCAGGAGCCTTAACAATATCATTCACTCTATGCGCATGNAATACATATTAAAAAAATCTATTTAACTCAACAACAAAACAAAGGATAAAAAAATTACCTTGTCAATGACTTATTCTGCAAAATTGAGCAACTAAAATAATAGGTGATTCATCAGGAGCCTTAACAATATCATTCACTCTATGCGCATGATCACCAAAGAGAGTGCACGAAAGTCTTGTATCCCTAAGAGGTAAGAATCAATATTTTTTATTTATGGTGTAGGAAAATAATATTAAAAAATAAATTTAAAAAAAAATACAAACTTACTCCATATTACGCAGTTCAACAGTAAGCTTTTGGTTTTCGATGTTATTATTGGTGAAAGATTGAATTTCGCCAATAGAAACAATTTGTCCAATAACATCTACATAAAAATTCATTAATACATGACATAAAAATATTTGTTGAAATCGACAATAAGGAAATATATACTTACAAACCAAAAATTCAATCCCCAACTTCCCATCCAAAATCTCATCAAATGGTGCGAAATGCCAACCAGTTAACGTGTCCGACAATTGGTCACATTCTTCAATAATTGTCTTTTGATAAAAAGACATCTTGTATGGATGATCCGTGCTTTTGTATGCACCAACTGTTGGACCAACAACAAAATTTTGGAACACCTTTGTCTCTCCCTCTTTTAAGAGAGGTTCAAATTTTGACCAATGTTGTTTCTTTATGGTTGCACCGATTTTTGTTTCCTGTATAATAATTCAAAACCATGTCAATAGATATTTATGATGATAACAATAACCAATATTATGAAAATCATTTTTAAAACTTACGTGAAGGTCACAAAGAATTAGTTCCAAAGTTTCTCCATATGGAGTAACTTGTTTCCACAGTCGGATGATCTTTGCAACGATCTTCCATGTTGACTTGTATGGTTTTAGTTCGGAAACCTTATTTTGTACCACCATTTTGTAACTTTTTTGAGAGGAAACTTTTTAAAAGCGTTAAAGCGATGCTTTGGAATGTCGAGTGGAATACATATTTATATAGCGCATAGGATAGATAATTGAAAAGAATATTCGTTCCAATTTAAAGTAACAAATAATCTAGTAAAATCTTTTTAAAAGTTATTTTGAAGGAAATATGATATCAAAATTTTAATCGCATAAAATTAAAAAGGTAATTAAAATTCGAAATCGCATTGCGAATATCACGCACATTTAAAACTACATGATATCACAACTAATACATTTCGTTTGTTAGTGTTTGTAAAGACAATTTGAGATTAAAATGCGATCACATTCAATTTAAATTTAAAGTGATTAGAATAAATTCACCGGATTTTGCTCACATTTTAAACAAAATGAGATCACAATCTTTGTAGTTGAATTTTTTTAAATAATTAATTTAGTATTATTCCTAATTACCAAAAACACAAAATAATCAAAAGATGCTGAGATCTTACTTGCCATATTTGTTTAGTCCGATATTCTTGATATATTTACTAATTCCTTGTTTATCATTTAAATCATTTAAATAGTTTTAATTACACTTTAATCTGATTGGCTAACCTCTATCGAAATCACTCTCCGTGAGACACCTCAGCTTTTGAATTCAAAATCTTCTCAAAATGTCTCCTCGATTAATATATAGAGATGATTTGTTTGTTTGTGGTGATAAATATGAGATTTAGCTATTTACTTACAACTTTTCAGATCTAAAGCTTTTAAGATGCGATTTGTGTCCGGTAACAGATGGTGAATTTGGTGAGGCTGGAGTGGCTTCATGTGGCTAACGATGAAGCTCCAGAGTGGTGGAGTTGGAGTGCGCTAGGATTGAGGATAAGATGCTTATTCTCCAAAGAACTTTTTCATCTCCAATAAGCTCCCTTTTTCTCTTGCTTCTTCTACACATATGCCGTTCCCCTCTCTTGGTTGCTTGATTTGCAAGCTTCAATCTCCATCACTATTTTTCTCTTATCATGTCTTTGCTAACTTGCGATGACCCTGCTCCGTACATCTTCGTCGTCTCTGTCTATACCTCTACGCTTTATTAGACTCGAAATTCAAAATCTGATAAACCCATGAAAAGTGAGTGGCATTTTCCAATCTTGAAAGAATTCATGGATCCGGGAGACGTAGAGTTAATTCTAGGAATCCAACCAAGTCGTACCAATACATATGATATTCTGATATGGCATTTTACAAAACCGAGACAATATATATTCAAATCGGGGTACATACTTCTTCATTCTTTAGAGACAAATTGAAATAATAATTTTGGTAGAGAGCTACATTTGGAGATTTTAAAGACATATGCTTGGAAGGCTAGATGTCCATTAAAAATATAACATTCATTTGGTAGGTAATCATTGGAGCTTTGATGGTAACCACACAATTGGTCACCAAGAGAATCTGATATGATATCGTGTGTAAAAGGGGCAGAGTACATGAGGAGGCGAAAAATCATGTATTTTTTGAGTGTGCGTTGATTATATAAATTTGGACAATATTCATAAATTCGACAAGGCCAAATATGCTTCCAACGGGATCGTTCTACAATAATATGGACTACTTTATTAGAGGAACCTTAACGGAGACATGATATTTTCTCATGGATCATATACTTTATATGAAAATCAAGAAATCATAAAGTTTTCAAGACGTACAATTGAATACTGGTGAAGTCTTACGAAATGCAGAAATTGAATACTTAGCTTGGAAAGAGGCGCAAGCAGTACAACCCTCACCATATTTAATTTTAACTGATAGGATTAGGGAGCCGAATCTAGACTTTTGTCATTTGTGTGGATCATAGAAAAAGCATATTCTACTTCTGGACTTTGATGGATCTGCTTAGATGGAGATGGTAAGATATTGTTTCACGGAACAACGTGCCAACGACAAAGTCTCTCACAATTGCACCAAGAGTTGGAAGCTTTCCTTTGGACAGTGCTATAGATACTCGATAAGGGGATTATATGAAAAAAATTTAGACGGACTGTACAAAGCTTATCACTAATACTCAAAGGCCCGAAGAATTATTAGCCATCTACTCACTCATTAAGATTTCCAAATATATCAAAGTCATTTTCCAGGATTATCCTTATCTATCATCCCGTGCACGAATAATTTGCAAGCGGATTGTCTAGCTCTAGGTTCCCTAATTATTTTTCATAGTTTTATTGGTGTAAATAATATTCCTTCTACTTGGGCCACTAATCACGAAGTAAACTTTTAATTAATGTAAACTAGAAAACAAATCAATACTTTCATCAAAATACCTAATTGAATTGAGATAGAGTACCACAAAAATTATAGTTAAAAAAAATCCCAATAAACCAGAAAATAAAAAAGCGCGTAACTTTTGGAACTTCAAACACAATATTTATGTTCCTATGAATGTGTTGTTGAAAAAAATCAACATTTCAATAAAAAATTATTGAATTGAGCAATTGACTATCACTAAATATATAATAAAAAATATGTAGAAAAATTAGAAATTCTATTTTTGTGAAATAATTTTTTTTCAAAACATTCATCTTTATGAAACAGAATGGGTATGATATAAGTTTTAACTGGTCTCCAAAGTGAAGATAGATAATAACTCATCCAAATTTTCACCTATTTAATTAGAAATTATTTGTAGCCTCTTAAACGTAGTCAAAGTCTGATCCTACTTTTCATCAGTTACATTCAATCACAGCTTTGTTGTTTCCTTCAAATTAGATTTAAACTAATCCTTCCGGGATTGTGTCAGTAAATTTTTTATTCACATGTATCAAAAATTTTAATTTCCAAATTTCGGAACCGTTGAACTGTCATATTCCTTTTCTAAATAAAAAAAAACTCTAAATATTTAGAAATTGTCAAATAAAAATGACATCGAATTGTGAAGAAATTGAAGAAGAACAAATATCAAGAATTGAGAAAGGCAAGGGAAAAGATTGCCATGGAGGAATCAAGACGGTCATATGTACTTCTCCCAGCATTGTTTGCCTTACCCAAAAGGTAAAGAACAAAATTTCTGTTTCATTTTTGTTTTACGTAGTAGACAAAAATTATTTCGAACAGATTGGTCTATGGCTAAAAAGAAATTATTACAGTTAATAGCAGAGATGATTGGAACATATTTCGTAATATTTTCTGGGTGTGGAGCGGTGGTAGTGAATGTATTGTATGGTGGAACTATCACGTTTCCAGGGGTATGTGTGACTTGGGGTCTCATTGTTATGGTCATGATTTATTCTACTGGTCACATCTCCGGTGCACATTTTAACCCTGCCGTCACCGTCACTTTTGCAATTTTCCGGCGGTTCCCTTGGTATCAGGTTATTCTCTATGCTCTATCCCATCCTTGAATAACATATAGATTGCTTAATTCTGAGTTTACATACACACTTACAGTTAAAAATTATTCTGTGATATACAAAGTCATAAATCTTTTTATTTAAGATGATATACAGAGTCATAAAAATTAAATTTAGAAAACATGGACACATTAAATGTACAAAAAAATACTACTAAATTATTGAAACGTAAATATTTAATTTTTATGTCTGAATAATGAAAGTAATTGTATAACATATTTTGGGTAGGTACCATTGTACATAGGTGCCCAGCTTGCGGGATCTCTACTAGCTAGTTTGACATTGAGATTAATGTTCAAAGTTACCCCCGCAGCTTACTTTGGAACAACTCCGACTGACTCGGCGACACGAGCACTTGTTGCAGAGATCATTATCTCATTCCTCCTCATGTTTGTTATCTCTGGCGTTGCTACTGATAATCGTGCGGTTAGTGTTTTCTATCTTTAGAGTTCATGATTAAGCTTTTGAAAAACAAACTGGACATCCTTGCGAATAGATTATATTATTTTCTAAGAACTTATATGATCAATAATGACAACAGATCGGAGAATTAGCAGGAATTGCTGTAGGGATGACTATAATGTTGAACGTTTTCGTGGCTGGGTAAAAATACTTTTTACGATAACCTTGTTTTTCATATTACTAGCAACAAATGGAAATATTATTAATCTGGATTAGTGAATGATAGTCCAATTTCAGGAGCATCAATGAATCCAGCTAGAAGTTTAGGACCTGCAATTGTGATGGGAGTGTATAAAGACATATGGGTTTACATTGTTGGTCCTGTTGTCGGAGTTATGGCCGGAGGGTTTGTTTACAATCTTATTAGGTTTACGGATAAGCCACTTCGAGAACTCACCAGAAGTGCTTCCTTTCTCCGTACCGTTACTCCAAACCATCATGCTTCAAGTTCTAGAAACTAACAATATATTCCTCATGTGTATGTATAAATTAATATCCATTATTCAGGAAACATTGCATGAAAATACTCTCGATTTCATTTTTGTATTATTAAATGCAAACTCTCTATGTAACAATCGTAAACAAAAACCCAGAACAGATTATTTTTTGTAACGACCGGGTTTTAATAAATCGGCTATTTATTCTGATCGTCTTAAGCCAATATTGTTGTAACACCGTCTCATCATCTCCCGAGAACGATGTGCTACTAAACCTAATTTAAATCTCAAGTAAATCAATGTAACTATAAATCTACTTTATTAAAAAAAAGATAAAATAAATAATATTTCAGAAAATAAAATAAATCTCAAAAAATAAAATCAAATTCGTTCAACTCATCCGATTATTCATCTGAAAGAAGATGGGAAAAGAGGGAATGAGCAATATGCGAGTCATTCAGTGAGGTGGAGAATGCTAAGGAACATAAATCCGCACACCCAACTTAGCACTTCAATTATGCCAGTCTAATCCCCAAAGCACACAACAAACATGGTACTTAATGTACCCAAACAACAAGTAATATCCCTATTTAAAATATAACATAAACTGTAGAGACTAAGTGCATGCACCCTTCGCGCACTTCATGACTCCGAGTGACGACTACTTTGTCGTACACTCTGTCGAGCCGCATATCACATCAATCATGACTCCGAGTAACAATCACCTGTCCGTATACTCCGACGAGCCGCATACCACAACAATCATGATTTCGAGTAACGATCACTTGGTCGTCCACTCTGCCGAGCCGCATACCACATCAAATTGATGTCATCAATTAAGACTCCGAGTAACGATCACCTGGCCATATAATGAGCCGCATACCACAACAATCATGCCTCCGAGTGATGATGATCTGGCCATACACTCCGCCAAGTCAAATACCACAACCGTCATGACTACGAGTAACGATCTACTGGTGGTATACTCTATCGAGTCAAACGCCAAATATATATATATATACACACACACAAAGTCATACATAACATAAAAAGCAACACTTGGATAACATGTGAATCATATAATATGTGAATCCTTTTATTAATCCCAAGTCAGGTTCAAGTAGTAAAAACACGACTCAAACATAGAGACAACAATGTTAATGTTCTAGACTAACTGAGAAGGAGTATCTACGTCAGAATAGAGGAGTTATGGTATAGCCCTCACCTTAGCTTCAAAAAGATGGTTTTTGACTTTCAGAAGCTTAAGCAGACTCTAAATATAAAACTAGAACGAAAAATAACTCAAGATAGGCTTGAAAAGAGAAAACTGGCAAAACAAGCTTAAACTATCTAAACCGGATTAAACAGGTCTGACAAGATCAAACCTGTAAAATCGACCACAGTCAATGGTTTACCGAGTCCGGACCGGACGAACCGACTAACTGAAAGAAAAAAAGAGAAGGGCGATGATAGACTTACCGAAATACATGTCGGAGCTCATCGAAAACTTGACGGAAACTTGATATTCATGAAAATTGCATGATTTAGGTTTAGAATTGAGCTACATTCTCAGAGAGTTTAGAATCTTTTTAGGAAGTTTTAGTATAAGTTCGTAAGAAAAAGTCTTAAGTTCATTTAAGAGTCTTAGGAAACGCATTTGTACATTCTTTTCCTCTCTCCTATCCGATTTCAGGTTGCCTTGCTCAAAACGGATGGATCCCAGGACTCGAACGCAAGCACGAACACGTTTAGCACCAAAAAGGAGAAGTTGGCGGTCCAGGGAGCTCTGGCTGGTGGTCCACAACCTTCAGGACAACCGCCAGCCAGAGTGGAAGAGAAGCTGGCGGTATATAGGGGTCCGCTTGCGGTCCACAACCCCCAGCCCAGTCCGCCAACCTTGTCAAAATCACTTAAAAACTGGGTTTTGACCCAGTTTGTCCCGGGTGAACCTGACCTAACTTCTAGTTTTCTATAAATACTCTTCTTAAAGATTGAGAAAATCCCAAGTTTTACTATTCCATTGAAACCTTGTATCTCTTTTGGATCTTAAGAAATCTTGGTTAATCATACAAAAGTTTGCATCTGTATCATTTCTTCTTCTTCTTCCTTTATCCTTGCTATGAGTTTATCTTTGGTTTTTATGAGTTATTTGAGCATGAGTAGTGAGTAGTCATCTAGTGTAAGAATGTGTTAGGTTGATCAAGCTAGATCTAGGTGCTAATCATGATGTTAGAGGTTGGGTTTATATAGATTTACATGATTTAGGGATGCTTAAAGCTAGATTTGAAGTGATCAATCAAATCCTAGATCCAAAGACTTTCACACCCGGAAGAGGTTTGATGAAATGCTACGAGAATCTAAATCATGCTTAGCATTCTTAGCCTATGGGAATAGATGATTAAGGTGTTAAGTAGGCTATTGGGCTTGTGTTTAATTATTAATGAACTTAGAATTGCTATCGGGAGATTAGCTCTATCTTAGTACATTTAATGGACTAGAGTTATCGAAATGATCTAGTTGACTTGTTGCCTTGCCTTTGAATTGCGCTTCATTACTTCAAACTTGCATTTGGTTAGCATTTGGATCAGTTGATCATACACCTAGCTCATTGCTTGCATGCTCTTCATCATTGAAACTTTCTTAAGTAGTATTTAGTAGTTTGAGATTGCTATCTTGTTTTGCTTGCATGTTTGTTTGTTTTGAGTTTGCAATCCAATTACCTTTATAAGACTTAAATTAATGAAACTAGTTATAGGATTAAATGTGTAGAAGATTTGCTCCTTGTGGTTCGATAACCTTATGTACTACAATGTCTAGCCTTATCCTTGAGGCCTAGAGATTGAAGTCTTAGTATCAAAACTTGATTGAAATAGTCAATTCTCCATCAAGTTTTTTGGCGCCGTTGCCGGGGATCAACATATTTTTCCATTTAGTCTTCATTAGTTTGTTGAGACTAAGTCATTTCTTTTCATTTAAAATCACTAACTCTTGTTCACTCTTTGTTCTTGTCTTTGTAGGTGCATGAACTTGCATAGTAGGGGTCCATCAATTTTGATTCCGCAAGTGGAAGATATATGATGATTGGAACGAGATAATACTAGAGGAAGGAGAGAAAGAGAGAGACTCGAGCATCTACAACGTTTGGGAATTGTTAACCCTCATCCTATTGGTAATCAAGGAAACAATATGGGTGACAACAACCAAGCTCAAGTTATTGGGATCCAAGACCAAGAGCGTCCTAGAGCACAAAGGATAGGTGCTTATGATGAACCTAACACGAGGAAGGTAAGGACCGATATTCAACCTCCCGCGGTAGTATCCAATAACTTTGAGATAAAGCATAACCTCATCCACATGGTCCAAAACAACAAGTTTAATGGTCGATTGGCGAAAAACCTTCTAGACCATCTTGATGAGTTTGAGAGGCTTTGTAGGACTATAAAGATAAATGGGGTAAGCGAGGAAGCCATTAAGATGATACTATTCCTCTTCTCATGAGGTGATATAGCCGCTCAATGGGAGAAGAGTATCTCCACAGAATTGGTCTCTACATGGGCTCAAGTAGAGAAGAAATTCATGATGAAGTTCTTCCCAAATCAAAAGACGGCTAAAATTCGAAACGACATCACGAGTTTCAAATAAGGGTATAATGAGTCGTCTTATGAAGCTTGAGAACGGTTGAAATCTTATATCCGGTCTTGCCCGCATCACGGTGTAGATAAGGATGCTTTGCTAGGGATTTTCCATCGCGGTTGTTTGGACAAATATCAGAACTCACTTGACACGACAAGCAAGCGGAGATTTGCCAACTTAGATGTTGAGGAAGGCGAAGAACTCATAGAAAAATTAGCACATAGCGACCAAAGCTATGGCCGCGATAAAGATGGGACTTATCGGGATGATTTTCGATTGCAAGAGCTTAATGAAAATATTGATAGGCTAACCAAGATGAATCAAAGATCTACGAATGTAGTGGATCATGTGGAAGAATGTAAGGGAGACGGAAATGACAAAGAAATTGGGGACCAAGAGGACCTTTGCTATATTCAAGGGGGTACTACTCAAAGCCTTACAACCCTCCGTTCAAGTATTGGAACAACAACCTTTCATATCGGAACCAAGATGTTGCTAACCAATCAGATCAAAACTACCCGATGCAAAAGGAGAAGCCACAAGGGCAAGCTCCAAGAAACTTCCCACCAAAAGGACCTTTTAAATTTCTCACCAACACGGGAATTTCATCTACTCAACCTCAAAAAGAGGACGAGAACACCACCCTCCTTAAGCAAGTATTGGACGGGCAAAATAAAGCTCCTTTTAATTTTAACAAGAGGATGGAAGATGTAAATCAAAATATTGATGGTGTTTGGTGTGACCTAAACAAGAAGATTGAGAATCTACCGCTCATATGAAAACGCTAGACAACCAAGTGGCCCAAATTGCTAGTTCTTCTAAGAACAACTGTAAATGGATCCTACCGGGTAAACCCAAAGTGAATCCGAAGGACTTTTGCAACATGGTATTTGAAAATGACACCTTTATCATCAAGGCTGGAATGTGGTTAGTGAATTTGAGAGGCTTCTTGGATGTAAAGTTGATAATGATAGGAATATCCAATATCCCGGAGATGAAGAGCTACTCGAATAGGTTAAGGTTGGATGAGTTGATGAGATAATGGTCGTTGCCCAATCTAACTCAAGGACATAGAAATTCACCCTTTAGAATGAGTCTTTAAGTAAGCCAAAGAGAGAAACCGAGGAAGCTTTTTTTGGTGAGGCCACAACCAAGGAAAAGAGGCGTGTAGTGGACTTACAAGTGGATGTGGAACCATACAAACTAACTCTTCCATATCCCCAAAGATTCATTAAGAAACAACTCAAGGAATATTGTCTCTTCCGGGTTAAGGTAGCTAGCTACAAAGAATCCTAAGCTCAAGGCTAGGATTGAGGAGTATGAGCTAAGAAAGAAAAGCCTTGAAGTATTATCTAGAAAGCACAGAGTGCTACCCTCTCTACCCGAGACAAGAATTCTCGAGAAGGTTGTGAAACCCCGCAAGTTTGTGGTACCTTGCTTGTTGGAAGAGGTGTTTAAAGAAGAAGCTCTAGTAGACACCAGAGCAAGTGTCAATGTGATTTCATCTGACATGATTATCCGATTTGAGATCAAAGAGGCAATCAAGCCCATTTATCCAATAACTTTGGGAGATTCATCAGTCAAGAAGCCCATTGAAACTTGAAAACTACCTTTTGAAGGTAGGGGATTAAATAGTCCTTACAGATTTTTTTGGTGTCAAGATATCGGGTGCGGGTAAGTTCTTCATGCTACTTGGAACACCATTCGTTGAAACCGTTGGAGCAAGGATCGACTTTAAAAGTAAGGAAGTTGTTCTTCCAAACATTGACCCCGAGGTTTCTTACAAGATGATTAGTGCAAGAGATGATATTTGTGGTACTTTGACTTTGGGGGATTTCCAAGAGGTTGGAGGAATCAAATACGAAACTCTCAATCTAAGTGATGAACTATTTGTTCAAGAAGCGACAAAGAACTACGAGCCAACGGAAGAGTTTCATTTGTTTGAAGATTTCAAAAAGATATTTGGATATGATGATGATGAGGGATGCTCAGAGGATGTTCCAAGATTGGACTCCAAGAACATGAGGAGAGCCTGGAAAAGAAAACGCAAGAAGAAACCACAACTAGGGGTAGACAATGAGATGACTTTTGCAAGTTAGGCCCTTGAGAATGGAATCTCCAAGGAAGAGGACTACACCGATAAGACGCCTTGTGGAAAGAAGATCGAGCCTTCTATGAAGCTCATACCTATAGACATTGAGAGCGGTGTTGTTGAGTACAAGGTAAAGTGTAAAGGAATGCCCAAGCCGTTCTCGAGAGCAAGGACCAAACTTCCATAATGGGTCTTTGACAAAGGGTTGAAGTTCAAGATGGAGATGGCTTGTAGAGTGATCACTTTAAAGATGTTCAACAAGGAAGACAAGATCACTAGAGATGCTTGTTCCAACCTCGACTAATCAAGAAAGGAAACAACGTCAAGCTAGTGACGATAAACAAGTGCACTTGGGAGACAATCCCATGGTATCATTGTAAATATTTTAGCTTATCTAAATCCTTAAGTACATTATGATTGGGTTGCTTTTGTGTTTTAAGTGTTTAAGTGCAAAAATTTGGGAGCGAAACACATTTTAAAAGCACTTGGCGGTCTAGGAGCCCCTGGCTGGCGGTCTGCTACCCCATCCAGACTGCTAGAAGCATGCAACCAAGAAATCAAGAGGCTGGCGGTCTGGGCCACTCTGGCTGGTGGTTTGAAACGCCAAGTTAGACCGCCAACAACTCCTGCACCAAGGCTGGAGGTCCAGAGCATCCTGGCTGGCAGTCTAAAATGCCAACCCTGACCGCTAATTGCCAGGTAAGCTTACTAAGACCCACTTTTCTTCTTCCCAAAACCCACTTCATCTCTCTCCTCATTTGCTCGAAATTAGGTGAAGAAAAACACAAATTTTCAACTTCTCTTTCTTTCCAAAACCAATTTCTTTGCAAATTCTTGTTTTGAATCAAAGATTTCATCTCCTTTTGCTTAATTCCTGCTCTAGTTTCGATCTATACTAAATCTCTCTCAAGAACAAAGGTAAATCTCTCATAACAATCTTTTGCTCAATCTCTTAAATCTTTAGATTTTGATCATTTCAAGCTTGTAAGTATCATTGTTGAGATCTTTTGTGCTTGGGTAAATGATTCTCTAAACCATAAGTTCATAGATTGAGTTGGGATTGTTGAGATTTTTGGATTTCAAAGTTAGGGTTCTTAGAGATTTTGAGAAAAATAAAAATTAGGAAAACTTAAAGATTGTGGTTGCAATTGGTTGTTTGTCGATTAAATGCTTTGCTTAGAACTTGATATGAAGTTAATTTTGAGATTGTTCCATAGTAGAAACCCATTTGTTTAGAATCTAAAGTTTGAAGTATCATTCTTGGGTGCATGAGCATTGTGTGAAGATCATTTTTATCATGAGAAGTGGTTAATACTTGGTAACAAGTTGATGAGCTATGCTCTTTGTACAAAATGCTTTGGAACTATCATTCTCCAAACTCTTTAGACTCACATATCTTTTGCTCTCTCTAAGGTACAATGACAAGCTATGTGAATACTCAAGGAAGCTATGCAACTCACCAAGAAAATTAGGGACAACCAAGCTCGTCAAAGAGAGAAAAAGAATTGAGGGAACCAAATTGTTGGGATGGACATGCGAAAAGATAGGACATCTAATCGAGCTTCGCCAACTAGACTTTCACCCCACAAGATTCGCCGATGAAGAGGTGATGAGAAGAATGGGGATTTATGAACAAGTTGATGGCCTATTAGATAGGATGAATGTCCGGATTCTTTTATCAATAGATGAAGCAACATATCCGGAGCTAGCCCGACAATTCCTTGCTACCATCACTTATGAAGAAGAAGGAGGAGGGGAAAGTGGAAGACTTTACTACCGAATTGGATCAAACCGGTATTCACTCATATTCAACCGGTTTTTTGAATTGTATGGTTTTCCAAGAATGGGAACATTGAGCGTGCCTATGGAATTCAACCAAATCTGCTTTGGAGGAACATTGCCACCGATGAACACTACGAATTCTTAGTAGCGAAAATGTCCAAGATCAAGAATCCAACAATCCACCATGCCATGAGGCTTCTCGACAACACGTTGTTTGCAAGGGCACACCCCGGGTGGTCAAATACGATAGAGTTAGGACTTCTCTATGGAGCAATAGGATATAAACTCCATGACAACATCGGTAGAGCCATCCCATTCTTCGATTTTGAAATGTGCCAAGCCTCGGCTTTCTTATTGTACCTCATGGGCATACGAATGAACCTTGATTGGTATGGAAAAGATGGGATAGACATCGGTGGAATGCTCACTCCTCTCTTCCGTTTCTCATCCATCGACTTTACCTTCTATGAAGAGCTTCCAGAGAGACTATACATGGACAAAGCATACCTATTGGAAATAAGGACATTGACAGGTCACTACAATGAGCAGAGACTCATGTACGCTTTCACAAGCGATGAAGGTACACCACTTTGTTGCTTCCTCCCCAATAGTCGCTTTGCCCACACGGAGACCAACGATGGAATCCAATTCTGCCTCCCAAAGAAATTATATTTCAAAGTCTCGAGGCCATAAACTATAATCCTTCCGAGTGGTGATCCAAGGTACCCTTTCTTCCATTGTAAATACCACTCTTTCTCTTATTTTTCTTTTAATTGTGGTTGTTGGTTTCCTTTGCGGATTCTATTCATTCACCGAGACGATGATGAGTAAGTCCGGGGGAAGAGAATAGTTACTAATGATCCTTTTAGTTGTTTTGTCTTGTTTTCATTTCTTTGAGTCTCATATAGCTTAGGATGCATTGTTAATAGTTATGGCATAGAAAAACCAAAATAATCGAAAATTTTGAAAAATTTGAAAAAGAAGCATATAGTTTCATCTTTCATACTCTTTTTATTAGGATTGAATCTTAGAAGCATATAAGATGCATTTACATATGCATGAGGACAATGTTGAAGTGTCGCGTAAGTGGATTTTGTTTAGGAGTGAATTTAAACCCTTGCTAGTAGAATCAAGTAGCATTAGCCAAACCGAAAATATGGAAAATCCATGCTCAAAACTCTCGGCTTAATTGTTTGTGTCTATATTGAATCTTGTATAATTTGAATTCAACCCTATTAAACTTAAACGTTAATGAGGTTTTGAATTAAACTTTCTTATGGGTTTGAAATTCATGAACCATGGTGTAAACACATCGACACTCGGTTGGTCTTATCCCTTTTTTACAACCCTTAACTAATCCGAATGGTCATTCTCATTTTAAGGATGGTTTCCAACCTTTAACCCCAAACATTTGTTTCAAACCCCAAATTGTTCTTAATTGAGTGAGGCATCTTTTGATGCATTCAAATGTAAAACCCCGTGAATATTGGGACGAAAAAGAGGATACTTCTTAGAACTAGTCGCATTTTAAGGCTAGCATAGATAGGATGGGATTAGATAAGAGTGTGTATATGATAGCTCAGGTTTTCGCCCGAGATAACACTGCAAGCGCACAGATGTACGTTGTAGTGGTTCGGAATCGAATCAACAGAGACCAGAGGTAGCACGAAGAATGAAGAATCAAACAGCGGGCTAAAGCTAAAAATATGTTTTGTAAGATGATGCAAATATCGAAATAAAGAGAGCACAGAAACGCAGGCAGCAAACGAGGAGGTTGTAAAACAATCAAAGAAGTGTTGGGCATCAGATATTCTCAGGGAAACAATTCGTTGTTGATTCTAATTTTAGACTAGGGAAAAGGTTAAGAATCGCCTTGAACTCAAATTCTAATCTATAACTGATCTACTTTCGTACAAACAGCTCTCTATGCATTAGAAATCTCGAGACTAGCTTCCGTTGACCCTCGATTTCTAATCATGCATTACTAACAGGTTTGATAGATTCACAATTCACTTATACATCAACTTCTGTTGGCTTAAGAAGAATTTCTCATCTAGAATTCTTTCAGACATTTAAACGTTCACTTTCCAGCAGTTAAAGTACCTAAGTTCATAAACTAAGTGATCAATTCAGTTTCATGCATTACGAACAATCATAGACGAAGATCCATTTGATTATATCCCTAAACATGCGATTCTATAGCAACAACTCTTGAATCCCTATGTGAGAATCCCTAAACCTAACGAACAGACTACTCCCTCATGGAAATAGAAAAAACACAGATCAAATTGTTGAGAGACATGATTGTATTATGCATAAAAAGAGTAAAAAGAGGATTCCGAAGACTTCTGGATTGAAGAACAAAGAAGTTTCTTCTCCCTAGGTTACAAACTCAATCTCTGCTCTAAAACTCTCTAAAAGTGCATTCTGAAAAGGAAAAAACGAGCTTAGGTCTTTTTGTTGTAATCCGGTTTGAAATAAGTTCGGTCTGGTTCTTCGTAAAATCAATCGCACATTCAAGCTCGAATCCTGTAAAAACAACAGAGAACACAAATCCGCGCCAAAACAATCCGAATACATACTAAAAACCTTAGATCTCGTGTGAAAACCGTAGTAAAAACCTACTAAAATACTGACACATCAAATCTCCCAGAATTGAATCTTTGCTTGTCCTCAAGTAAAGAAAACGAAGACTAAGCCTGCGGGAAAAGAAACTCAAAAACCGAATGGACTGCATGCTTTCAGAAAACCTTACTTTGCGTTACTTCCGCTAACCATAAAGACTAAGAACAGTTAGAACATTCTCCCCTAGAATCGCTGCATAACCTCCCAAGCCCATCCATACTCTAAAATCTGGACTTGCAAACTTAGCTTCCACGTTAATAACTCTTTACATTCAATTAAGAAAGGCATGAAACTTTTCACCAAGGAACTCATAATCAAGGAATCAAGCTAGGCATTTAAGGCTTTTTAGTGGTGTGGCTTAGAGTGTTTGGGGTATCAAAACTGTGTCAGAAATGCAAGACATTATGCAAAATTGCAGGAGAGAAAGAGTATATTGATATCCATGTTCCCTAACTACCCAAGTACAAACCACCAATCAGAAAATAAACCAGATATGTGCATTCTTCAGGGTGAATCTAATCAACCTAATAACATGCTAATGCTAATTTCTAAACCAGAGATGCAAAATTTAAATTAATTTTCATTTTTTAAGAATGAAAATATGGAAGAAATTAGCATATCAATGACATTTTTAAATTCTAAAACACCCATACAGCACGAAGAAATGCAACATATCCATCTAAANAATGCAACATATCCATCTAAACCACCTAAACATCCAACACCGAGAAATCAGACACTCAGGACCGTGTCTAAGCCACCTAAAATGTACAATCCTTCCTAAGCAATTAGGAGGATCATGTCTACCCTATTCTCTCCATTGTTTTTAGACATGTGTGCACAT
>OVAN01009280.1:548-17127 GCA_900406275.1 Anastatica hierochuntica | reverse complement strand
CTTAGCTCCAGCTCAGTCTCAGTCTCTTGAGCATCCTGTATTGCATCAACCTCTCTCATCCTACCTTCCACATCGATTACCTAGAGCAGCTATATGATCGACATAAAATTCCAGGGTAGAGTAGAGCTAGCGGATCCGAAGCCACCGTGGATCTACTGAGAACTATTCAACGTGATTGGAGGAAGAAGATCGGCAGAGAAGGAATCACTAGATAAAGATCGGCCAAAATAAAGGTAAACAACGCGTAGAGTTGCTCACAAGAGCCTTACCGTCACCTACCTGCATGAATCGTGGATTTAATTGTCATGTTTGTTTTCTATTTTGTGTTCTTTGATGTTGGACAGCCAAAAAAGTTCTTAAAGGTAAACAACGCGTAGAGTTGAATCTTTCTGTATGGTGGAATGAACGATAATTTCGTTCGTACATAGCAAAGCTAGATAGCACAACTTATGGATTTAGAGTTTCAGCTTGCTTTCCGCTTCAATGGTAATTGGCTTTTGTTCTTAGGATATAGCAGACTACCTGACTAACAACGTAGGTGCCTTATTTTCAAATTTGTGGTTACCTTATTGCGTTGGCTTTTATGAAAATTGGGTCATAAGTGGTTTCCTGTAGCTTTCCAGGTCTCATGTTTTCGAAGGCAGATGGAGTTTCGAGTGGTTTGGATCTGATAGCCCTAGACCGAATCGTTGTATATATATCAACAGAGTAAATTAATCTTTGCAAGTCTATAAGTGTTGCCTCCAAGCCTCCATGGACAACAAACAGAAGCACCGTTGCAGTTACCCCCTCAGCAAAAGCTCTAGGTATTGGTTTCTTCGACATCCATAATCCAAAAGTCTTGATTGTTGTTGATGGTATTGAGGTTGTTGTTGCTGTTTTCAAAGACGAAACATCAAATATAAGAGAATATAATGGGTAATGAAACAAAACTCATTTTGTGCTCTTTTATTATAAAACTTTAGATGCTAAAAACACAACCTTTCTTTGATCAATCTCGGCTTCGATCGTGAGGACTGCAGCTGGAATTTGTGCACATATGATCTTAACAGAAACCAAGAATTCAAGGTCGCTTTTCATTTTCCCCCCTTAATTTCATAAAAACAACATTAGGAAGGGGAAAAGAATAAAGATACATAAACATGTTACTTTCCTAAGTCTCCCTCTCTTTACAAGAAAGAAGAAAGATTCGGTTTCACACTCACCAAGTAAGCAAAGTTTCATTCCTTTTCTTTTTAATAAATAATCGTAGAATGTGGACATGCTCCTACCTTCAACCCTCCATTTACATCGGCAGTGTATAGAAAATCCGTAACAAAAATATGTTCATACTAATCATAATACAAATAATACATGGTTTCCATCCATATATACAGACTCATATTGATTTTCTACCATATACTTCCATTGATATGCAATGCCTTCCGTTGCTTCTTCATTCTTTTGTTCTTTTAAACTAGATCAGTGTAGATTAAATAATCTCTTATGAAGATAGAAATCTCAGAATCAAAATAAGAGGCTGATCACATGTTTTGACTTTTTACTTAAAAAAAAAATGAAAGCTCAATAGGTGAGTATGTGGCCTTATATTCTGTTCTGGAAGTGAAAAAAGTTTGATTACCATATCTTCTCTGTTCTGAAGCTCATGGTCTCTGTAGAGCTCCAAGTTTATAAATACAACAAAATTTGAGGGTAGTGCTGATACTTATGACAGGTTCAACGAATTATCTTTCTAACCACTCTAGTAAGACTCGAATTAGATTTCTTTCTTCTCTTCGATTTTGGGTCAATGTTTTGAGTTGAGATTTGATGTGTATTTATCGTAGTAACTAGACCCTTACCAGGAGACTTCTCAAGAACAATTGTGGAGTTAATCTGCAAGGCTATTCTAACAAGCTTGGCAAAACAAACAGGCACAACATTTTAAGTGATTCTTAAAAGTCTAGAACTTGCAGAGAGTAATTACAGAGTTTGAAGACTACAGAGAAGCGGAACGAGTTTCTAGGGTTGCAGGATATAACTTTTTATAGGTCTCTCAGTTCTCACAA
The DNA here is from genome assembly GCA_900406275.1 of Anastatica hierochuntica. Classification (NCBI taxonomy): domain Eukaryota; kingdom Viridiplantae; phylum Streptophyta; class Magnoliopsida; order Brassicales; family Brassicaceae; genus Anastatica; species Anastatica hierochuntica. Next base: position 15,079 of record OVAN01009280.1, on the reverse strand, counting down.
CATCAACTAGCTATAGAGTTCTCAATGCATCAAAGCGGATCGAGTGAGAAATAGAGGAACACTGAAAGCGCTTATGCTATGTATAGTCAATGCAGAGAGAGTTCAGAAAATATGAAGAAGTTTGAATATCCTTTTGGGTTGATTTTGATTTATTGGCTTTGAAAATGGGACTAAACTCGAGAATCGATGAGCTTTAGCTGTTGAGTACTCAATCTCAATCAGAGTAGAGAGGAATAATAAGCAGAGAGATTAAGTTGTGCAACAAATTCAAAGAAGAAAGCGGCTCGTAACATGACGCTTAAGGACTTCCATGGCGGTTCTAAGAGCATCTCCAAAAGAGTCTCTAAAACTTTAAATATGAAGTTTTTGGCACTCCAAAAAGAAATTCCAAGACTCTAAATTTGAAGTTTTGAGTAGTGAAACTTCATATTTTAAGTTTCACTTTTCAAAACTTCAAATTTGAAGTTTCATTTTTTTTATTTGCATACTAGTCCCTACAATTGTATATTATATAAATTATTTTTGTTAACTTTTTGTTTATCTTTTTCGTTCCTATANCCTATAAATTTTAATATCTCATTCGCATTTCGCATTTATTCTTATATATTCAGTTATTATACTTAAAAATTTTAAATAAAATAAAAAATTGTATAAATTGATTTTATGAAAGAGTATTACATAAATAATTTTACGAAGTAATTTTTTATATTATTTAAATTTTACTTTATAATTCTCATTTTTATTATTTTGTATAAAATATTATATTGTAGTGTAATAATTTAATAACTAATGGTGTTGTAATACCTTTTTAAAAAGTATGTTTTTGTTACTATTAAAAGTTTTTGTGAATTAAGTTAATTAGAAGAAGTATAAGGATCATAATGTAAAACATAATTGTTTTTAAAATTATATTTGAAGTTTTGCTTTTGGAGAGAAACAACTCAAAACTTCAAATATAAAGTTTTAGAAACTTCAAAATAAAATTTGTTTTTGGAGATGCTCTAAGGGCATGACCATTAACGATCCAGGGTGCTCGATCCCCAAATTTTTTTTTTTTTATATTTATTTATTTATTTTTTTCGTTTAAAAAAAAATTAAACGTACCAATCGCGGACCGCCACGTGTCGTGGGGCCCGCGAAAAGTTGATGATACCGCCTCTTACGAGAGAGGTTTTGTGAGACAGTCTTTTAAAAAAACATTATTATAATAAATTTTTTTTATTGGGATTTGTCTGAACCTCACTAAAACCTTCAATGAAGGTGCTCTAACATGTTTTATGAACTTGAGCAAGCATGCTAACATAATTGGTTTGTAAAAATGTAAACTTTTTTTTTTTATTGAATTATCCTATAGGAGTTTGGTTAAATATTATTCGCTGCTAATATATTATCTTTGTTTTATTTGTAATCGAGTCATAGATGTGTAGTGAGAGTTAGACTTAGATTTAGAGTTTATGTGGAGCTCTATACAATATTGTTGAATAATATGACATACAACGTTTTACTTTAATTGTAACACTTGAATTATTTTGTTATCAAGAGTTCAAGACCGACCATTTAAGTATGGCGGTACACTTTATATATAGTGTGTTAGATTATTAAATGTGCTCCAATATATACCTATGTATAGTATATAATTATGAGAAGAGATTTACGCATGCAATATTAGTCATTCAATGGACCAATGTTATTTTTAATTAGATATTTGGTTGGTACTTTCTCAATTTCTCTCTAAATGTGGTTTTAGAGTTTAATTTTTTTTTTTTTCATTTAAAATGTCATTTTAGATTTTCAATGCATATGTTTATGATATTTTCCAGTTTTATCTATATATCTTTAGTTCATTTAGGTTAAAAAAAAACGGGATAAAATCGGATTCAAAAACCAAGTACTTAGAAAGAGCTTTCAAATTTACTATGTTTACAAAATAAAAAATCAAAATGCTTATCTAATTTAGCGAGAAAATCTCAAAATAAATTTAAGTACAACTACTTTTGTTATCCATTTTTGGGTTAAAAAAGCAAAATTACACATAACTTAAATTGACATTGACAACGTTTAGTATTGCCATTTCCATTATGAAACTTGGATTAATGTCGTTAGTTAGCATGAGATAAGTCTACCCTTCCTAAACCTCTAATCTATTCTCCAAAAGTTCCAGATTTAAAAGCATTGACACCATCTAATTAACTAGAGTATAAAGTGATTTAGTTTAACTACAAAATTATTCTTAGAAAATTGATTTGTTAGAAACCATTTGGTATGAATTAAAAAAAATTTATTATATTATCAAAAATTTGACCAAAAAAATTAATTAAAAAAGTAAAAAGAAACTTACTAAAAAAATGAATTAAAAAATGAAAGTTTTATTAACATATTTATATTTATGAATCTAATGACTAATGTATAATATTTTAGTATGGTTAAAATCATCTAGAAAGTATGTTCATATTTTTAAAAACTACCCAAAAATAGTTTTACACACTAACATTGCAATTATGAAGAGGATGGTTTAAACTTAGTATAAAGAATTTAACGGGGAATATTAATAGCAACAAACTATTTTAAACATATGTATAATGTATATTACGACATGTTAAATTTGTGCAAACTACTTTTTAAAACATCATTGACGTTTACTATAGAACTGCAATAATTAACTATTTTTAATACATGTGTTTAATATATTATTAAATAGTAATAATATATAAATTTTCATTGCATTTGCAAGACACATTATATCTATGTGCAACATGTTATTTGTTGTACAACACATTATCTAAATGACGTCTCTTTCTATTTTTCTAACTCCAAACTAATAGAAGCTCAAATTTTAGTTTCCCCGTGACATAATTGTTGACTAATCTTTATTGTATGAACAAGCACAACTTTACAAACACAGTGTTACCCAAATAAATAAAAGGTCTAATATTTCGTTAACTTAATATTCAAACTATCCTACACATGCTCCAGATTATGATGCAAATAGCCAACTTGGTAACATAGGTGCATGCTCTAGATTATTGATAATATAACATCACTATAATTAAAATATAGAAGCCAAAAAATATAAACAACTATGGATATCAAATTTTAGAACATTTTTACAAGAATTCTATACATAACAAAATTTATTCTCTAAACCCGCGCGTAACGCGGAAAAATCCCCTAGTACTAATTACAATCTGTTAATAAAAGGATTATCCACCCCAGCCAATTATGATATATTCCAACGCTGACACATCAACAATACTTTTCCTACGATAGTTTCAGCGTTTTTAGATAATCACATTTCAACCGGCAATGTTTAAGGAATAGTGACTCACACCCTGGCTTGGCACCCTTCGAATGGGCCAAAGTCAACTAAAGCTCATATGACAACTCATCATCTTCCTACAAATATGCAATACAGACATCATGACTGTTTCCCCTTCTCTACTTTCTAACCTAAATTGACTCCTCACTTCATCTCCCACGCCTCACCATCTACTTGTTTTGCAAGCATAAATTTTCATTATTTCATCTGTTAACTCACTATGTCTACACAAATTCTACGATGTAACGGTTTAGATGACTATCACCACCGTAGTTAAGACCCTCCTCTCCCTTCTTATAAAGCTTCCCACTCCAATCAATTCACATACCCAATGCACCACATATATATCGGGAACTGGGTTGTTTGAGTTTTTGTTCTCTGGTAATGGAGAAATCGGCAACATGGCGAATCAATAGTAAGTCTCTATAATTGGTTAGTGTGATGGGAGAAAGGAGAGAAAGGTAGTTAGACAACAAAGGCGACAGAGGAAAAAATATGGAATACCAAGAGATAAGAAGAAGAAGCCATTTTTGGTTGTTTTTTGTTTGATGGCTTATGGGTTAAGTAAGGGAAGGAGAAGAAGACAAGGAGTGAAAAGTGAAAAGGAAGATAAAAAACGAAGAATCATGTTTGACCTCTATGGAGAATTACTTTCTACGTATGCATTCCTCTATAGGTCCCTGATAAATATTTCATATATGTATGTTCTCTAACTCTCATCCAAACGTAGCATAATTGTTGGTTTTACCTGTTGGAAAATACATCATCTCCCACAATTTTGTGAGTTTAATCTGTGTATTTATTCTTAGATACGATGAATTTTTTCTGGAATTCTAGTTTAATCAACAAAAAGATTATATTCAGAGAACTTTCACTAATCATATCTTAGCTTTCGGTTAATGACGACCTAGTGTGGGATAACGGGGTTGCGCATCCAGTACTCTTCAACAATCGGATTGTTGATACCATCGGAAAGGTTGATTCATTTGCTTTAACTTATTTCCCCTTAATTTCCATGTCGATGAATTAGGTAAGGGTCTTTACATTTTAATAGTTTCTCCTTGCATCAAAATTAAGCTTTTTACCTGCTTCAGCTTCAATGTGTATCGTTGTAAGAAGAAAGAAGACTTCATGTTATAGAAATGTTGGTTAACTTTATATACCTAGTGGTTACTTAAGGTTGAAGGTAAACCAAATCAACAAATAAACACTTTATAATAGATTTTGTTAATGAGAAGATGGACTATGTATTTTTTTTCCTTTTTACCATAAAGCCACATTTGAGATCTCAAATTTAGTTTTTTTTCCACTCAGCATCTCGAAGATGTGACTGTTTCCATGATAAAGTTGTTAACTTTTTTACTTTCTCGCATTCAACATCTTTAAATCTCTGCAAACCTTAACTCCAATGGAAATGAGTTCCATTTCACTGCAATTTTTTATGGTTCCTCATTAACTACAAAATTAAAGTTTAGCTATTTAGTTATTGTTTGTGTTAATTTTTTTACGCATTTTAGCTGTTTTTTGGTTTCATTAATATTTAAAGTTGGTATATGTATTTCTTTTTCTTTGAAATTGGTTTCTCTTATTTTCTTTTTTATGGTTTCATCATACTTGTGGTAATGCTAATATGTTTAATTTTCAAATGCTGAAGGTTATTGTAGTTCTGGTGTTGAATTTGAGTTAGCCTAAAAGATGATACTTTCTGCCAATGAAAGTCACTGGAAAATACTCGTCGGGGATGGATGGTTATGTGTTGGTTTAGGTGTGGCAGTGACTAAAACATAATAGGGAACTATTGTGACAATTTAATAGTTGATATGATAGAGATCAAGGATCAAAAATACAAGAACAACCTCAAGAAAACATATTATGTTTCAAGGATGAGAAAGGAATGAGAAGATTCTTAATTCAAAAGAGGAAACAAGACTTATAATTTTTTTTTTAAAAGTGCAAATAAACCTCTTCTGTGGGGATGTACTGTTTAAATTTATTTTGATGTGCTCATTTATAAATCGAAACATTTGACTCTGAAGATTCGAGTTCAATTTTTTCTTATAATCACAACTTTCAAAAAGAGATGTCCATAAAATCATTCAAAAAATTAGGCATTGGACTATTAGTTTCATGGGTTTTTTTTTCATCTGAAAAAACTTTAATATTAAAAAAACCAAGACCAAAGTTATGTTTAAAAAAAGAAAACACACATAAGACAAAGCTTAAAGCTGGACATAAAAACAGAGCAAATAGTAGAAAACAGAGCCAAAGTAGAAAGTTAGATGATGATGAACAGTAAGGAGAAACGGCCATGGAAAATATGAAGCATTAACAAAGACGAGATTGGAGACCTGATTCTTCCGCCAAATGCGGCACCAACCACGATAGTGGACCAACAACGACATAAGATCTCCAACGATCCTCTTCAGTCCGAGTAATAAGCTGAGCACACTAGTTTAACTTCTCTGACTCAGAAACCACTTGCCATTTCGAAATCCCCCGACAGGCAATCAGCAGCTCCATTAGAAGGTTCTTAAAAGGAGGCCAATCCAGAAGATGAACTAGTACACCAACCAATTCTTTAGCATTTATAGCAAAGAGGACACATGTAAAACGATGGCTTATCATACAATCTGTAGCCCACAGAAAGCTTTTGTGTTTCGCATCAACAAGAGAGTCAATGAAACTAAAGGATCTGCGACTATGTAATATCACCACACCCAAATGATTTCGTAGGATCCAAAAGCTCTCACAAAACTCTTTTCCTTTTTGAGCAAGAGCATCCAATACTGCATTTAAGCCAATCAATCTCAGGAGGGGACCATGTCAAGAAAGTAGCCTGGACAGATGGCTCCTCAAGATGGTTAGATAGAGCCTCATGAGCTGTGAACCATTCCATATCATCATCCTTAATTTTGTGAATCGTTTCGGCAGAGGAGAATTGTTTACCTTCAAACAATAATTTGTTGTGATTTTTCCAAAGTGTCCATTAAATCCAAGGAAACACTCAGCGAGTATTGAGAGGAACAATTTGATTTTGCGCCACTTGAAGAAGATGATATAAGTTCTGGAAAATAGAATGATGGTGAAAACCATGTTCTGACAACGGGAAAGAACTTAGATTCCAAACTTGTCGAGCTTTGGGACAAACAAACAAAACATGATTAACCGATTCATCATCAACCCCACATATCTAGCAACAATTATCCAACTTGATCCCACGGTTATGTAAGGCATCCACAACATCTAAAGCTCCCTAAAGAGACTTCCAAAGGAAGATTGTTATCTTAGGCACAGTCTGAATTTTCTAAACACTTTCTTTAAGCAGATTAAGGGATGGTTGCGCTTCAGCTTAACGTAATAGCTTTGCATTCTGGATTTTTCAATTCAACCAATTACTAGACTTGACAGAGCAACTTCAACTTTTATTATGAGTCCATGTCCAATAGTCTTGGAGATGTAAACATGGCTGCACCTGAAGAATTCGTCAGACATCCTCAGGGAAAAATAGTTCCTGCAACTTCTCCTTGTTCCACATTTTCGAATTAGGCAGGAAAAGGTCACAGACTCGCAGATTAAGATCAATTGTTCGAGACTTTATCAATGGCCTGCACATTGATCCATCATAAATCCAAGGATCCGACCAGACCCGAATAGACCTGTCATTTCTGACCATTCTGCGAAGGCTTTTAACCAACAAATCACGGCCATGAAGAAGACTGTGCCACGCAAAAAAGCTCTATCTTCAACCCCAACAACTAGAACATCCGATGAGTTTCATGGTTTATAAACATATTTTAAAGAGGTCAATGCTACAAAAAAATAAACATGAATTACAATTCTCACTACTTACAAAATGCCTCGAGGTATACAATATTAGTATTTAAAACTATAGCACATGCTGGTTAAATTAAGTATTGTCAAATAAGGACCAAATGAAGAGGAAAAGAGGATAATTTAACCCAAAAAAGATGTTAGAGTATTTTTCAAGAAAAACAGAACCTATTTTGAATAAAGATAGATCACGACCACATGTTTTGTTGCTGACGCAATCACCGCTTAAACGGGTTTTTCAAAAGAGAATTACGCTGCAATCCAACAAAGACATACTTCAAGTTCAAGCTCTGATAACGATGATCCTGCTCCTTTTAGGCTTTTAGCCTTTAATTGAACTACGACCTTATACAGTTATTGTCAGAGAGATTGGATAGAATAGACTTGACCGAAAAAGTGTCATCATCCGATCATAGACAAAAATACTCATCGAAGAGTCATCTGAATACAAAAAACCTTCCAAAGAGAGGGTTGATTAAGAATATGCAAAAGGATTACTAACTATTCCAATTATGAAAAAATTGAAATTGAAACAAAAGATCTGGTGTAAAACTAACATGAAAGATTGAAATTTTATTATCAAAATATTTTAAACCAAGAATATCTGATACATAGTGTACCGGAAGAAAGAATCCTACTATATTGGAAAAGAATCCTAACTAAATCGGACGAAACAAAGTGAATCTACTTTCTCCGAAAGTTAACTCATGCTTATGTATCATTTGCCGCTAGACTCTCATTGTCGAGTTGATAGTTATAATCAAGTACAACGTGTGTGTATATATTTATATAATATACTCTATCTTCATAACTTACATATATGAACTTTTTATAAAAACAAACTTAAATAGGCACTCATTTCTTTATGTGCATACATAAAAACCTTGATAAATTAACATTATTCTCACTATGATATTTGGGATGATTGCAAAAATGACTTACATGTTGTAGTCAACTACAAAACTAACCTTCTAGTCTCCTCATTTTTCAAAATCTCACAATCTACCCTTCTCAAAACCAATATTTACCAACATTGCCATTATTTCCAATTATTTAATTAAAATTAAAAATTAAAAAAAAACAAACCCATAACAGTTTCATATATTCACCAAAATATCATCTTCTTCAATTTTGCCAACCACCATTAACAATCAAGATTGAAACTCTAAATGCTTCTTTTAATGCTATTTTAAAGCTTTAAAATCTCAATACTAGTATCAAAATTTCATATTCTTTCATATTCTCTCCATTTTAAACCAAAATCACTATAAATTTCGTTTTTCAAAATCTCAAAGTTTTTAATCTTACCATTTCGTCGATTCTAGCATACATAATGACTTAAATAACTTTTGTTTTAGTTTTGCGCACTTGGAGAAGCTAAGAGGCAACCCAAATCGGATCACGGTAACTCCTAAGCTTCATTTTCGTCAAGTTGTAAATCTTCGTTTTGTCGACTTCACGTGAAATTTGAAACCATAACAGACTTTGGGTGAAGTCTGCAAGTTGACTTAGAGGATAGTTTTGCAGTTGAGAAATATTTTAGTAGACTTCATGTGAAGTCTGCATTTTTTTTGTTTGAAAAACGTTATATCAGACTTCGGGTGAAGTGTGCTTTAAAAGGCATGTTAGTTTTGTAGTTGACAAAATTTTTGACTTTTTAGAGCAGACTTCACATGAAGTCTGTGTCAAAGTGAGGTCAGTTTTCTAGTTGTCAAAAGTTTGACTTGTTAGAGCGAACTTCACCTGAGTCTTCTGAAGTTAGTTTTGTGTTTGACTTCGTAAGAAGTATACTATGTGTTTCTGAAGTAGACTTCACCCGAATTCTACTTTACTAATAATTTTGAAATATGTTTTTAGCATGTGTATAATATTTTTTTGTTCTCTCATGTGTGTTAATTGCTATTTTTTTTATTTACCATTTTGACATCTTTCTGTGTTATCATTTAGGGGTATGTATTTTCATGTTAGTTTAGTCGTTTTAATGATATTTTCATACTTCAACTAAAGTATGCAAAGACAATCTTGATCGTTAATGTACTTAAGTTTTATTTACTGTAGAGAATGATTCACTTGCCAATTGTTCAAAGTGAATGGGTGATGAACGGCTTGTCATAGTATTCTTTTGCTCAATTAGTCATTTTTGCTCATTTGTTGTTACTTCAAATGAAGTCTGTTCTTGAAGTCTGCAACATAAGTCTGAAATCTGTAATTGTGTAAGTTACAATCTTGTTAAGATTATTCTTATGTTTAATGTGTACTACCATTTTTTCATAAGCTTTGTGTCTTTTATGCATAGAAATTTTGGTTATAAGTGGAGATGTCAAAACATTCCAAAGATGTCTGCTATATAAATATGCTACAATGCTATAAAATGTTGTAATTAAATAAGTTACAATCTTGTTAAGATTATTCTGGCGTTTACTATCTATTATTATTCTTGTATAAATTTTACTACTCAAAACTTCAAATTTGAAGTTTTTTGAACTTCTTTTTTGAGAGGAAAAAACTTCATATTTGAACTTAGAGTCTTTTGGAGATGCTCTAAAGATAACATTTGTTTTTAGGGAAAATAAGCAAAAGAGGTTTTTAACGCGTGTTTCATGTAACCAATCCCTTTTTCAAAGAGATTTGGGAATTTGGGCTTTTTAATAATGTAAACCCCATGATACCTTTATATGTGTTGCAAAACAATTAATAATGAACAAGAGCAACATTTAAAATATTATGAAATGAAAAAAACCAAAAACTCAGCTTCAATGTATTATATTTCTATGTGCTTCAATTTCAACAAATCATTTTCAAGTCTCATATGAACCCTAATCCAAAATTTCAAGAGTCGTAAAGTTTCCTCAACCTCTTATTATGTTTTTTTTTCTCAGAAAAGCCCGAATTTGACGTCGTCCAAACTATATTCAACGACATAGTCTTCTAAAACCATCATTTTCAAGTCATGAAGAGTTGTATTCGATCTCAAATTAAGCAAGCGAACACATTTTTCTGCATCAATAATGAATCTCCATTCATTATTGCAAAATGATCTCCACACACTACACATTAGTATATGTGGAACATTATGATATGCAAAATATTGGTATCATTAAGACCCATAATTATTGACAGAACATGAAAATTGAGAAAAAAGACGACATAATCTATATTAGGTAACTTAAAAATTGTTATAGATTAGATAGTTTAATGTGTATTCTAGATTAGATAATTTATACATTGTTCTAGATTAGGAAATTCACGGCGTATTCTAGATTAGGTAGTTTTTGTTCTACGTACAAAATCACGAAGTTATAAGGAATCAAAATCTTACCATGATTCCTGAACGAAATATAACACAATTGCACTCATAAATTTACGGAGAACAGAGTGATGCCTTATTATAGAGGAGAGAAAGTCATTGGTATCGTTTTTTACATATTCATGACCAAAACTTCTTCATATAGATATATAGTTGATGACACTAACTTGTTCTTCTGGTTTTTTAGAAATTCTCCAGCCTCAACCTTTTGATTTTACTTTTTCACTTCAAAAATCAATTTCTCACAAAGGGATTCATGGAACGTTAACCAAACAATATTTGTAAAAATCTTAGGAAGGTTAATATAGTAATTTACATTGTTTAAAAACAAGGGTAAATTAGCAAAATAACAAAAAAACATAAATTATTTAAGTCCATATCCTAACCATTCTATTATTTAAGTATCAATGTTTATTTTTCCTTTAAAAGACAACTTTCTCCTCCACGCGCTTCACGTTTCTTTCTTCGTCTTCAACCCTAAGCTTGCATCGAGACCCACAAAATCTTTTTAATCTGAGCAAATATAATCATTACGGCGTGTTTTACATCATACCCTAACCAAAACTTTTCCCTTTTTTAAACCCTATTTTTTCCCTCCAATACTTGTGGAGGAGAAAGCTGCTCTTCCTCTTTAAAGGGAGAGATGAAAGTTCTATATTCATTATCAGTAAAAAGAAAACAACATGGCGAATAAGGATAGAATTGAACCATTAATAGAACGAAGTAGTAGCTCTGAGGTAAAATCTGTTCTACATTTAATCGATGTTCTAGATGAGAGTTATGAATGCAATACTAAGTTTTAGAAGCAGATTTAATGCCATTAAGTGCAATGTCGAGCATCATTGTTTAAATATTGTCATCAACCACTACTTCTACCTAAAGATAAAAATCCTAAACTTATTCTTCATTATAACTTGCAGCCTGTTGAAAGAGACAAGGTCCTTCTTGTTGCTGGTCGATGGGAGAAAGCTGATTTAGGAATATGGCACTTTGAATCTGATGGGGGACAAGAAAAAAGGTTCATAAATTTACAAAATGGGGTGTCCTTTCAGGATTTGATAACCAAAGTCAGAGATGCACTAAATCTACACACTCTAAACATGTCCTTGAAGCTCACTTACCAATACCCAGAATGATTATCGGTGGATGAAGGTAATGGTACTCCTCCTAAATACAAAGCTGATGACTCAAACGTCTCTGTGTTCACAAAGTTGAGGAGGAAAATTGAAGAGGTGAACCTGTTTGTGACAACCATTAATCCTATTTTAAATAGACTGTCTATTTCTGCCTCAAATGTGTCAACACAAAGCTCATGCCATCCTGAAAATTGGATAAGGGACACGTCTGAAGAGTCTAACTATAATGATACCGATGATGACTAGGACGACTTTGCCATGTCAATCACTTCCATTCGAGCTCATGTTCCAAGGAGGTTGTTGGATGATTTCAACCAAGTAGCAGGACATAAAACTCCTTCTACAACTATACGTCCATTTAGTTCTCCAGATGGTCAAAAATCTTGTCCACTTCAGATCACATATCAGAGGGTACTATTAAAAGGAAAGGGGGTAGTTTTGGATGTCAATGACTCTTCTGAAGATGATCAACATACTAACAACTTCCAGATGCTGAACCAATCTTCAAAAACAATTCCACCACATGCTTTTGCAATAACTGCAACGCATCCTAACCGTGATGATGTTGGTCCTTCTACCCATGGTAGAAAAGTTAACATTTCTAGTGACACAAGGGCTCTTTTGAAAGTGGCAGCGAAGGATGCCCTCCTATTCGTATTTCTGTTTGGGGGTGGTGCAAAGGAGGCATTAAACAATTTTCTAAATGATAACACATACAACCCTGGACTTTTCTTAAGGGATGTCCCACCTGTTTTCAATGACATATACGCAGATGGTATGTAAATATTTCCTTTTTAATAGACATTCTATTTTATTAGACATTCTATTTTCTTCGGGGCCTTATAGATTATCTATAGACATCATGTTCTTTATGCGTTTACTGAGTAGCTTCTTTTGTAAAATGTGTAGAACATATTTAAGGGTTGACTGCTTACTCTTTGTAGGTATTGATTCAGCTATTTACGACATCAATTACGAAGGTGATAAGTTATTTGTTGGAAGAGTCTTTAAGAAAAAGATGACTGCAAGATAAAAATTGCTATCAATGCAATTAACAGAAGGTTCCATTTCTGAACACAGAGATTAACACCAAGGTTCATGGTGATTAAGTGTATATCAGACACTTCTCCATGGAGAGTATATGCATCAATTATCGGTTAATCAACAAATTTTCAAATCAGACAAGCAACGCTCGAGCACACATGCACAGTTGATGAGAGGAGGAGAAACTTCCATAGGTTGGCTACAACATAAGTAATTGGTGAGATACTTGCATCACGATATGTAGGTATTAATAAGGGACCAACGCCAGCTGCGGTTCAAAAATTATTACTAGATGAGTACAATGTCCACATTTCTTATTGGAAGGCATAGAGGGGATGGGAAGTGGTAATGGACAAAGCTCTCGGATCAATTTCTGGTAGTTACACATTGTTACCAAATTAGCTTCAGCTCATGCAATCTGCTAACTTCGGTTCTCTATGTTTCATTTAGTACAACAACCTTGACGATGGAAAATAATAATTCAAATACTGCTTCATTGCTTTTTCGGCTGTGATAAACACATTTCACTGGGTGAGGAAAGTTGTTGTAGTTGACGGGACATCTTTGAAGGCGCGATATGGCGAGGTCTTAGTATCTGCATGTTGCCAAGATGAAAATTTTCAAATTGTTCCTATGGCTTATGACATTATTGACAGTGAGAACGATGCATTTTGGGAATGGTTCTTTAGTAAACTTAATACCTTTGTCCTGACACGTTTGATCTGGTCTTCATATCAGACAGACATGCCAACATTTACTCTTGCCTGCGGAAGGTACGACTATATTACATTTTTAGGCTGTGTATATAATTAGTATGTCTACGTCTTTAAGAAGTTTGTACTAAATAATTTTTTACACCAACTGCAGGTGCACAAAAATGCTCACCATGGTGCATGTACAATGTATCTATACAGAAACATCCAAGTTCTATTCAAGCCAAAACGCTTGGTTGACCTCGTTTCCAAAGCAGCCAGGTGTTTCACAATTGCAGAAATCAACAAAGTATTTGTTGATATTAAGAAGTTTAACTCCCAATGTGCATCGTACCTGTATCACATAGGTAAAAATCATCCACAGCTGATCCTGCAATTAAAAACATGTATATGATATACAAAATTTACAGAAATCATATTCGAAATAGGAAGTCTACTAATAAATGAAGTAATGCATGTACCAAGGTTTGAACATTGGACTCGCAGCCAATTCCGCGGAATACGCTACAATATAATGGACAATGATGCACATACAATTTCATTGATATTTTAGTGTGTTTTAGCTTAGTTTTCATTCATATTTAGGTTGTAAATAAGCATATTAGCCTTAGAATGCATCATTTAGAGTCTTGAGTCTAGTTTAGGTTCATATTGCATTTTGCATCCATCTTTCTTGCATTTGTAGGTGCTCTTTTGGGATAGACTTTTGGAGGCTCTAATGGTGGATTCAAAGTGGGATTGGAGTTTAAAAATCATGGAGAAGAGAGGCTAGAAGCATAGGAAAGAGATGAGATCAAACAAGATGTCAAAGTGGAGCAAAAGGCCATCAAAATTGCCCAAGTGAGCTCCCATCGACCATCTGGTCGATGGCCAGCAACCTTGGGTCGATGACCAACAACCCAGACAGAAGATGTTGCTTCCTCCTCTGTAGGTTGCCAGCCATCGACCCTGGGTAGGCTCCCATCGACCAGATGGGTCAATGGCTGACAATATGGACGTAAAAACCCTTTGTTTTAGGGCTTCTTCCACTCTATGTTTAGTATAAATAGACCTCTAAGCTTCAAGAACAAAGAGAGAACATATCCATCTTATTTTTCTACATTTCTAAAGATCAAAACTTTGTAATAACATTTGCTTTTGTTATTAAAGATCTTTGGATCTCTCCTCTAATCTCTCTCTTCTTA
>OVAN01009279.1:0-16611 GCA_900406275.1 Anastatica hierochuntica | reverse complement strand
ATTGTCATTTTACTGTTAGTGTTCTTTCTTTTAATCAAAGTTGATACAGCCGATACCAAGCTGGCTTGATTGATTCTGAGTTTAAATTGTTTTGTTTTTGTGTCTTGCAATCTAAGCAAAGTGTCCTGTTTTTTTTTTTGTAAGACAACTTGTAATTCATGTTTCCTTGTTTTGGGGGTTTTTGTTTTCCTTTTGTCAAAGGGAAGCACATGACATTCTTCGTTCTTGCTTGCAACTGTGATCATCGAGTGGAATGATATAATGGAAGAAAACGTGTGTTATGTGTTTTGACTTATAGATATATATTCTTATACTTGGCTACTTGGCTTTGTTAATAGTTTGGTATTGAGGCCTTTTCCTCCCATAGTTGGGTTATAAGCACTATATTGTATTCTTCTGTAGCTTGTACGACAACGACCTTACTTTTTTGACTAAGAATTCGTAATGTGTTGATGATGACCAGGTCTGCCCATTTAAAAGGTTCCTGGCTTCTCTACTGTCAGGAGGCCTTGAGTTTTGGAGTAGAGACCAACCCACTGACTGCTCTTTCTTCTTTACTGAGCGCTGCACTTTTTCTCTGTGACCCTACGGCTACGATCAGAGGATTGGAGAAGATATGGGAATCTTTTCACGCAGGTCCAAGATCTTGTCTCTCTTTTCTTTTTTTCCTGAACAAGCCTATTCAATGAATTTTTTTTTCTTTCATATTTTTGAAGGTTACTGACTAATTTGAACGGTCTCTCAAGAGGTCCAGATAACCTTAATCAGTTTTGTTCTGTTATCTCAGTTCGATAAGTAGAAAATCAAAAGATGGAATGAAGATCATTGCAAAGACATTTGTTGGAGTCACTTTCGGCTTTTTGATTGGAATATCTTTTCCATCATTGTCAATCACTAAAGTTGTAGAATCCACCTTTATTTTTCTGTTCTTTGTTTTAGTAGATTTTTCCCTTGTTTATATCTTACGAATATTTTAATTCGCTTTTTGCAGGTGAATCTCCCAACAAACTTTCTTCCTTCAAACGATCTCTCCTATGTAGAGGAAAAGGGCTCTGTCATTGCAACTCCAGAAAGTCATAAAGCTTGGTCATCATCAAAGGGTAACAATAGCAGCTCATCCTCTCCAATTGACAAATCAAAGGCATGCCTCCACTCCTTTATTATGAATTGGAATGTATTGAAACTTTACACTAGATATAAAAGCAGCAGGGAATATGCATTTGGACGTCAAAACAGGGGATAATGCTAATAGATTAATTGAGTTGATAGATAACATCATCGTGGTTATACTTTTTAGTCTTTTAGATTTCGTTATGCCAAACATGAAGGAAGCAGTGTATGCAAAGAGTGTCTGTCTGCTTACATTTCCTTCTTGTGTTGTCATGGTTCCTTGTATTGGATACAAGTTTCCCCGTCCTTTGTTTTCATGTTTCACTTCTGATTTTGCTGCAGATCTGGGTTCCTTCAAATCCTCGTGGTGCTGAACGGTTGCCACCTGGTATGATTGTAGCTGAATCAGACTTCTATTTGCGTAGACTTTGGGGGTTACCGCAAGAGGTGTGTGCTCAGACCATTATGATATCTTGTCATCCCTTCTTAATATCATTAAACCATTGTTTTTGGCTGCGTTACAGTCTTGATATACAAAAGTAAAAATCCTGATCAGATATTGTTTTTTTTTTGTCTTTTCGGCTTCTTCAGGATCTGACCAGCCAGCCAAGATACCTTGTGACATTTACGGTGGGTTATAATCAGAAAGAAAATATAGATGCTTGTGTCAAGAAGGTGGGTGCATTCCCTTTGTTTGATATTTTGCGTTTTAATATCATGTCTCATATTAGTTGTCGTCTTCCCAATAGTTTTCAGAGAACTTCACCATTCTCCTGTTTCATTATGATGGACGGGTAACTGAGTGGGATGAGTTTGAATGGTCGAAGAATGCTATACACATCAGCGTGCGAAAGCAGACAAAATGGTATCAACAGTTTGTCAACCTCTTTTTAGTTCTTTATAATTGAGGATCTTCTCTGATGATGTTTATGGCGATTATCAGGTGGTATGCAAAGAGGTTTTTGCACCCTGATATTGTAGCACGATATGATTACATATTCATCTGGGATGAAGACCTTGGGGTCGAGCATTTTAATGCAGAAGAGTAAGTTTTCTATAAACTTTCACATGTGTTCTTTCTTCTATTTTTTGTCCTCAATTGAAAAGACATTTTTTCTTCCATTTCATCTGATCTGTTGTGACCATTTTGATTATTTATTTGCCAGGTACATAAAGCTCGTGAAGAAGCATAGCCTGGAGATTTCCCAACCTGGCTTGGAACCAAACAAGGGGTTGACATGGCAGATGACAAAAAGAAGAGGAGATCTTCAAGTCCACAAGTACGATGCACAAAAAATCCTCAGATCTTAAAGTCCATATTGATCTTTACAGAGTTTCGGACTATGAATCTTAACAGGATAACAGAAGAAAAACCTGGATGGTGCTCAGATCCTCATCTCCCTCCATGTGCTGCGTATGTAGAGACCTTTCTTTCTGCCTTTCATGAGTTGATTTTCTTACAATATGAAGTAACTAGTTTAGATAATTTTTGACACTGACAAATCCAGATTCGTTGAGATCATGGCTCCTGTATTTTCGAGAGATGCCTGGCGATGCGTGTGGCACATGATCCAGGTTCCTTCATTTTCTGTTTGTTCATTCTTCATTAATCTTACCTTTACTTCCCTTAATATTGCTTCCTGTCAGTCTTATTCGTTACCTAAACTGTTCACAGAATGATTTGGTTCATGGTTGGGGCCTGGACTTTGCACTCAGAAGATGTGTCGAGGTAAGAAAGGGATGCTTGCAGTTTTCTTTTTGTCACCCAAACGACAGGGTTGCTTGGTTTTGATTATATCATTTGTTATATAATGAAACCGAATATATTTTACTCCAAAATGCAGCCTGCACATGAGAAGATAGGAGTAGTAGATTCTCAGTGGGTTGTTCATCAAACTGTCCCTTCCCTTGGCAGCCAAGTAAACCCCATACAACTCTCTGTCCTTTTTCTCCTTTTTTTTTGTATTAAACATTAACTTCGCTACAAAACTGATTCTCTTTCACTTGCTGTAGGGTGAGGCGACAGATGGGAAAGCGCCATGGCAAGGGGTAACAAATCTTTTCATCTTTTTTTCTCTCTCTCGTGCTGAGAATTGTGTTGTGAGAAGGACGCATGACTTGTGGAACAAGCGACTTCAACGTGTCTTTGTGTGGTTTGTAGGTGAGGGACAGATGCAAAAAGGAATGGACCATGTTCCAGAGTCGAATGGCTAATGCAGAGAAAGATTATTTCAAATCCTTACAAGTTGAAAGCTCTTCCAATTCAGCAGCAACAACCGTTTGATTAAAAGTTTCTCAAGTAGTCAGACGCTGACAGATTCAGTTTACAAACTGTCCTGAATTTACATATAGAGTATGTATATGTTTATATAGTAACTCAACCTTAAGATAATCACCACTTTTCATCGAATAAACGAAAAAAATGAATGTCACAACCTTTTGATTCACTGAAAGCATTTCTGCACCCGGTGGTTGGTGAGGTATAACATGGGATGATTGTAGGTTTGCTTAATCTACAAGTAATTCCGAGTTGAGTGTAAATGCATTGGTTTGAGACGGCATCCACACTTTAGACAAAGCAGTACTTAGAACCATGTGTCTCAGATATGATTAAAACACGGAACAAAAAATGGCGAACAACCATGGGAAAAAGGTCAAACCAAAATTTTCATGTTTGGGTTAACTATGCCATATTTTTAAAAAGAATGTCAAACAGTCGTTCACAGACCCTCTCATCCCTAGCCAGATTCCTCTGGTGAAAGCTGGTGGCAGCTGGTCCTGACCCCCGCCGCTTCCTCCCGATCCACCGGACCCCCTAGCCTCAGCCTTTCTTGCCCAATTCCCTCTCTCTCCCCAATTTATGCCTCCTATCCCACCTCTCCTCCCAGCCAACTACAATCTCCAACTGCTCAAATTGAACCTGAGAATGTGGTCCTAACCCTCAAAGCTCACCACTTCTCCAGACCTGTCAAGGTTTCTACCTAGCTAGTCCCTTTGGCCTCTTCCTCTTCTTCAACTACAGTAAACCCTATCCCTATTTCTTCATCCTCTTCAAAATCATCCTCCTCACCCTCTCCCTTAACTCCTTCGCCTACCACTAACCCCTCACAAGTCTCCACAACTCATCTTGTCTTTACCTCCTCTACTTCCCTCACTTACCCTTCACTTTCCAGCAAGTCATCAAACCTTCTTCCCCCTTGCTATTTACCCCTTCTAGTTCCTGCCTAAACATCTCCCCCTAAACTACTCTCCCTAGCTCATCCAAAAATACACAAAAGCCTCTCAAGCCTACTCCACCCACTGGAAATCAATCCACCATCCCTCAAGTTGATCCTGATACTTCTCAGATTTTGCCCCCTTCTGCTGCAACTAAGACCTGGGAAGAGAGGATAAAGAAATCTGCAGATAAAAAGCTTGAAAGATTAGCTTCTCCCTCTTCATCTCCCTCAGGGAAATCAAGGATACTAATTCCAGATGAAGTTTTTCAGGAAGGACAAGAATTACTCAAGGAATTCATTGTTTGTAAATTCAAAGGAACACCTCCAACTTTCAACCACATCCAGAGTGTACTCAATCATATGTGGGGCAGAGTACAGAAGCTGGAGATCCATCTGAACTCCCTAGCCAGATCGATGATAGTAAGACTTCCTAATGCATATATCAGAACTAAAGTCTTAGAGAAGAAGTTGTGGTATGTGGGTGAATGCCTCTTCCAAGTTGCTAAATGGAATTCTGACATTGAAGCCTCTACAGAGCTAGATTCAATTCCAATTTGGGCTCATCTAAAAGGCATCCCATATGATCTAATTCATAACAAAGGATTAAGCTTGGTGGCAGGCCCACTTGGTCACCCTAAAGAAATAGATGACTTTACTAAGAATCTAGTAAGCTTAACAGAGGCTCATGTGAAAGTTCATGTTGATCTTACCAAACCATTACCTGAAGAAGTGAAAGTAGAAAGATCAAATGGGAAATTGATCTCCATAGCAGTTGAGTACCCTTAGCTTCCCCCTACTTGTACTCATTGCAAAGAGTTTGACCACGTGATTCGATTCTGCCCTGACCTTCCCCCATCCATTACCCCTGCAGTAAAAAGACCTATTAAGGCTTCCAGTTCATCCTCATCTAAGACCCCTCCCCCTGATATCTCTACCCACACCCACCCACCTATTACCCTCTATTCCACCTCTCATAAACCGCCTCCAACTCCTCCCGTTAACCAACCACCCTCCTTATCTACCCCAAATCCCCTTCTATAAGTGTCCACCAATCCAAACCAACCCTCAAACCCCTCTTTAGACTCATCCTCTATCCCTAGCTCTAACCAAATTGCAAACCCTTCCCCTCCAGCTCTACCCTCCTCATCAACCACTATTTCTCCTCCCACTTTGGACCCTTCTCCCCCCAGGAGAGGAATCCATCACCTGCCTAACTCTTTTCCACCTTTTTTTGGTACCTATGTATATTAAGTCTTTTTTTTGGAACATCCATGGCCTTAATGACCCGGAGAAACAGAAAACTTTTTCCTCTTGGCTTTCTACTGAAAAACCTTTTTTTGGTGCCATACTAGAATCCCACATCAAAGAACGAAACCTTAACCGTGTTATGAATCACCTACCCAAATTGGAGCTTCACTTCTAACCATCAAAGTGATTCCAACGATAGAATCATCCTCATTTGGCGATTCGCAGCCATTGTCTCAGTCATCTACCAGTCCAAACAACTCTTAACCTGCGAGATAAAAATCACTGGAGGTCACAAATTCTACTTCACAGCCTTATATGCTTCCAACCTTAGAGAAGAAAGGACAAACCTTTGGTGTGAGCTTATTTAGCACCAATAGTCTCACTTTCTAGACCAGGTGCCTTGGTTCATTGGAGGCGACTTCAACCAAATTATTCACCACTCAGAACACTCCACCCCTCAAGTGAACTATCTATCATCCTTAATGTTGGAACTTAGTGACAACCTTATGCAACTGGAACTAGCGGACTTAAGATTCCAGGGTCCTATCTACACTTGGACAAATAGACAACCCCATTCCCCCATTGCTAAAAAGCTAGACAGGCTTTTGGTCAATAACCACTGGCTTTCCACCTACCCTAACAGCTTTTCATCTTTCCTTTCACCTGAAAAATCAGACCACTCTTCTTGCATCTTGAACCTTGACTCACCCTTACCCACTACAGGAACTAAACACTTCAAGTTTTTCAACTATCTAACATCCCGCCCTAACTTTTTGGACTCGGTTTCCACTACCTGGAATCAGACTGGGATTGGAGCTAGCCTTGAACCGTTTCTGGCATCTCTGAGTGTAAAGAATAAACTATTAAAAAGAGAGATGAGAGAGTTAAACAGAAACAATTTCTCTGGAATCCAAAAAAGAGTGAAGGAAGCTAATGATTTACTGTCTTTTTTGCAGATTCAGGCGCTAAGTAACCCTTCTTCCCATTCATTCCATGAAGAGAAATCAACTTCTGAGAAATTATCTTTCCTATGGAAAATTGAAGAGGCATTATTTAAGCAAAAATCTCGTATCCAATGGCTCAAAAATGGGGATGGAAACACTACCTTCTTCTTCAAAATGGTGAAAACAAGACACAACTTCAATGCCATAAGATGCTTCTCCAACTCTGTAGGAATGCTGATAGATGATCCTGCAGAAATTAGTCTTCTTGCTGTTGCTCATTTGAAATCCGTCTTTGCCCCTGCTCTCATGCATCCTCTGACATGTTCCCTGCCATGGTTAAAAAGCATTTTAAACTACACTTTAAGCCAAAAAACAAAGCAGAATCTAATTTCAATCCCATCTGCTGAGGAAATCACAACATCTCTTTTCAGGCTCAATCCAAACAAATCTCCAGTCCCCGATGGTCTCAACTTTGCATTCTATAAAGCTGCTTGGAGTATTGTTGGTAGTGAAATCACGACTAGCATATCTTCCTTCTTCTCCACTGCCTTCTTGCCGCAAGCTATCAATTCCACTATCCTGACTCTTGTACCAAAGAAGGCTGGATCCACCTCCATAACTGACTATAGGCCCATATCTTGCTGCAATATAGTTTATAAGACCATGAATAACGCCTATTCTTCCAGCCTACATCCTACAAAATCAATCAGCTGTTATCAAGGGGAGGCTACTCATAGAAAATACTCTTCTAGCTGCTGAGATTGTTCAAGGATACCAGAAAAACAGGGGTAAAAAAAGAATCACAATCAAGGTTGATATAGCAAAAGCCTTTGACACATTGTGATGGAATTTCATCATGCTCTGTTTGAGAGGAATTGAGGTACTTGAACTCTTCATCAGATGGATTACAACTTGTGTCTGCACGCCTGCTTATTCAGTTTCCTACAATGGAAATATTCACAGTTATTTCAAAGGAAAAAGGGGAATCAGACAGGGTGATCCAATCTCACCCTATCTATTTGTCTTAGCCATGAATACTCTTTCAAAGCTATTGAATAAAGATGCAGAGGAAGGAAAATTTAATTACCACTAAAAGTGTTTTGATTCAAAGCTCACTCACCTTTGTTTTGCCGACGATCTGCTGATATTTGTTGAAGGATCCGTCTCATCTGTGCAAGCTGTTCTTCAAATTCTGAAACAGTTTGAGGAAATGTCGGGTCTGGCGATCAGTTTGCCTAAAACAAGCTTCTTCTCCTCAGATCTAATCCAAGATGAAATATATCAGATCACAACCTACACAGGAATTTCACATGGAAGCTTGCCTTTCAGATATTTGGGTCTACCTCTATATACTAAGAAGCTAACTATTCTAGATTGTGCCCCTCTACTTCAGTCAATAAAGAAGAAATTCAACAACTGGGCAACAAAAACATTATCATTTTCAGGAAAACTACAACTTATAAACTCAGTTATAACTGGCATTACTAACTTTTGGTGTGCTTCCTTTATCCTACCAAAAAATGCATCAAGTTGATTGAATCTCTATCTAATGCTTTCCTATGGAAAGGAAATATATAGGGGCACCACTCTGCTAGAGTTTCATGGGAGACTGTTACAGTTACCAAAGCATAGGGTGGTTTAGGCATTAGAAATCTATCTTCCTGGAATAAGGCTACAACATTTAAGCTCATCTGGATGATTTTCTTCAAGAGTGGATCAATTTGGGTAGCTTGGTTCTGCAGAGAGGTCTTGAAAAATAACATGTATTTCTTTTGGATCCTGAAAGAATCATCAAAACATTCTTGGTTAGCAAAGAAACTCATCCGCATGCGAGAAGATGTGTATGATTGGATAAAGATGAGGGTTGGTAATGGCAAAGCCTGTCGCTTTTGGAGTGATAATTAGAGCATTTTTGGAAGATTATAATCCCACCTCTCGAATGAAGGCCTTAGACAAATTGGAATAAGAAGGACTGTTGTTCTGAGTGACCTATGGAGGAACGGAATGTGGTCTCTCCCGCCTGCAAGATCAGATAAACAAGTTAACATACAAAAATTTCTCTCAACCTTATCCCTTTCAGACAATCCTAACTACTATGAATGGGAAACTAGTGGCAATAGACCTAATGACAACTTAACATGAGCAATTTATCATCTACTAAACCATCACGGACCAGAGGTGATTTGGTGGAGATCTGTATGGAGTAAAGTTGGGATACAAAGGCATAATTTTCTCACCTGGTTGTTCATGTTGAACAGATGCCCCACTCGAAACAGACTCAGACAATGGGGTCTCCACGCGGACCCAGTCTATCTCCTTTGTAAAGCCGTAGAAGAATCAAAAGATCATTTGTTCTTTGATTGTCCCTTTTCGTGGCAGATCTGGAATCGACTTGCTGTCAGGTGCTCCTTCTCATCATCCCGTCAATGGAATCCAAACACCATGGCTATCATAAACTTCTCTGGCTCCATACTAAAGAGACGACTCCTTCTCTTGACGTGGAAAGCAACAATCTATTGTCTCTGGGCGGAGAGAAACAATAGACACCATCGCAATCTCTCCAAAACCACCGGAAGCTTACTCAAGGATATCGACGATATGATCCGTAACAAGGCCCTTAGCTACAGATCTGAAAACCCTTCTCTCGCCTCAGAGATATGCAGGAATAGCTACGTGGCGCCTCCTCCTTTTACTGAATGCAGAATCGCTAATCTCTACTCCAAATGTTGATCACGAGTGAGGCAATTTCGTTTGGGAAAGTTAATTCTCTCTAACCAACTTTTTAGTTAGGTTTTAATGGCCTAGTTCAGGTCTGGTTCAATTGTAACTCACTAGTTACTCTATGGGATTGTAGTTAGTGGGTATCCTACTGGGTCTGTAATGGGCTTCTGTAAACATTTTATTTTTTCTCTTTAATTTTAATTGAAAAACTTTTAACAAAAAAAACTATGCCATTTTAATCATGAAAAAGTCAAAGTTAACTTTATTTTGATAATTTATTAACGTCGAAATAATGTTGATTTTATTTTTACGGTTAAAATAGAACTGTCAACTGAAAATCATAGTTTTATTGGAGTAAGATTTTAGAGGTTTATTTGATGAATTATCATTATTTGTGAGGTTTTTCCCCATTTTTTTTTCTTTTTACCTATATTATTATATATTATATTTATGATTTAGTTTTAACTATTTTATATTTTTTTTTTATTTTTACGACTCATTCCACATAATAAAAAATAAAGCTAAATTTTATAAGGTCAAAAAAATTTCATAACTTTTAACGTGTTTTTACAATGAAAGAACAATATTTAATTATAATATGATCAAGATAACTAACGGTTGGGAAAAATAAATCTTTATTTGCTTATAGCCCTAAAAATCCTTGCTTGCACTGCCTAGGATCAGTGTTAGCAAAGACTTTGCCTCTATGCAGGCAAAACACTGCTACGTTGCCAACGACCAATACCCCCAGAAAAGGAAATATACTTTAATCGACACAATACTCTCAAAAAGCAATCAACACGAATATAAGCAAATATTCTTCATATCCACATATTTCAACAGAATATCAACAAGATCTACACAAAAATCTACTATAAATAAAGGAACCAAAACTCAAAGATCAATATCTGCAATCGACAATATCGAAACACTCAACATATGCTAGAGGACTATATTAGAACTAAAAGATTACCTGCCTCTAGGTATTGTTAAATGTTGATTGTTTAGATGCCACGATTGAGATGTGAGTTATAAACACAAACGATGATTAAATTGAGGTTTAGAGTTACGTTTGAAATGCTGAGGTGAGATATCGATATGAGAAATTGTTGAGATATCGAGTTGAGATGTGTTATATGCTTATGTATGTGCGATACGTAGGTACTGTTGTTTGAGGCTTTGGGATTAGATTTAGAATTCCGGGCCGATCAAGTGTTTGGGCAATGTCGAATTGCGTAGATTATCACTTGGTGGCTTGTTTGAAAAGTCATTCATCATCTCTTTCCTTTCTTTTTCTTTTATTGTGTTCTGGCAAGTTAACGTTAGAAGTGGCAGTGTAAAACTTAAGTTGGTGGTTTTATGAAAGAATTTTGACCGAAGCAATTGATTAACCATGAACCGGAGATTCATGTGTTACATTTTGTTCAAGAAAAATCGTAAGAAGGATATTGGCCTCTGCCAAAACTTTTTTAAAACTAAAAAACAGTGTATTGCATTTCAGTTTTGGTGTCCATTTCCTGGGTTTTGGAAGGATTATTTAAACTTTTCAATGTAATTAAAGTTTGTAACTGTAACTGGTTAAAGTGAGTTATTAAACTATTATTTGTGTAATCATTCGCTTCACGTAGGGTAACCAAACTTTTATTTAACACTAGGACTATGTCCGCGCTACGCGCAGATTTGTGTTTTAATTTTCCTTTTTGTTGATTATTCAGATCGATATGTGTTTCTTGTTATTCTTTTTTGTGTTTATTTTTCGTCTTATTTCAGAGTATATAATTGTAATTCTTTCATTTTGAATATCAATGTAGTAGGATTTTGGTTAGTTTAAAATTTCGTAAAATTGGTATTAAATCTAAGGGAGGAATTATTATTATTTTTTTAATTAGTTGGGGAATAACCAAAAGTAATCGTAAAGAAATGCCGAAAAATACTAAACCACGCGTTTGATAAATTGGGCAAGAAAACAATTTCTGGTAACGGGGGATCCTTGTTGGGCGCATATCTTCTTCTCTTCAAGTATATTGTAAAGATTATGTGTTCCAAGATCGAGGTTCTTCCTTTCATAATTTGTAGATGGTAGTGAATGCTGCTTAGTTTTAGATATAGTGGTTGTTTGTTTTGTTGTCTTTTGAGCATGTAGTGTTTTTTTTTTATCTCACGTTATGAAGCAAATGTAAATCCTCTTCTCCTATGCATCCTGCATTGTATGTGATGTTATTTATTTTCGCTAATGTAGTGTATATTGAATTATGTAGAACAATTTACCTGATCTTGTTAGTAGTCCGTTATAAATTTCTTTGTAGACGATATTCCTCACGATTTCTTCAGGTTCTTCTTCTGCTTGTAAGATGTGTAGTCCTTGTGGGGTAGTGACTCTTGAAAGAGCTACATATAGTTGGCCATGACTGAAAACCGGCTTGAGCATATATAGCAGTACTCGCTTTAAGGTTTGTCCTTGGCTCTTATTTTTGCTAAATCATAAAACAATCACGTCTTAATTTGTTACGGTAGTGTAGAATATTCATTTTATTTTTTAATTTTCAGAATTAAATAGATTTTCTTAATAAAATTATTATAATCAATTGGTATGTTTATTACTAACCGGCTCAAAGTTCACATATACATATGTCCATGATGACGGAGAGATAATAATTGTTTTGTGATTTCACAAAAAATTGCATGATTTGATAAGAATTACTCAAATCCCAACAGATTCCAAAATATGCACATTTAAAGACACTAAATTGATTTTATTTTCTAAGAAAATTATTTGATCGTAGAAAATAAAATTCACATTATTATGCACTTTAAAAATACAATTTGATCTTAGTTTAAATATTACATAGACATATATATATATATATATATATATTTATGAGTTACTTATTTTTCTATGACGTTGAATATGCAGAATGTTTTATATTATAACATTGATATTATTTCTTTCTATGATATTTGATTAGATTAAATGCATCTCGATAATTTTGGATAAAAAGTGAGTTTTTAAACTTTAAAAGCATGGGTTAGTTTTCAAAATCCATAAATTTTGTAGGATATTTAAACAAATTTCTTCTTTTTTATTATTTTAAATTTTAAATTTTTGTGTGTGTTTATGTGGGATTTTTTTTTAATTTTGTAGACTATTCTTCAATTTGTTTAAGAATTTTTTTATTGATATTTTAAATTTGAGTATAATCCATTTTTATCTAAGATTGATTATTATTTTAAATTGATAATAATAATGTTGGAAAGACAAATATTTTACAGTTTGAATGTGATTTGAAATGACATATGATCACTAATTCATACATGAGGTGTTTAAGAAAAGTTTTGGAAACAACTTTGGTCCTCTGCAGTTTTAAAGTTGTTAAATTTAAGTTTTCTTTTAAAGTTGAATGTAGTTCCAATTTGTAGTTATATTCATTTATATTGTAGGAGCAAGTTTGTAACTTTTAAGTTCTTTGGAATATTAAAACAAAACTGTAATTGTAATCTATTTATACCATATACTTATTGATTTGATTTGCATATCTCTAATTTGTTGTGAAGACATGGTTGACGTCATTATGATGGAGGTCTTCTCAACAACATTTCTTTGACTTCATCGTTTTGTCTCGAGAAGTTATTTTATGGCCATTGTATTCATCATGTGTTTCTCTTTTTAATGTTTTCTGTCTTTTGTTACTCTTTTGTTAAGCTTTTGGATCCAGGGATATATCCGTTATTTGTTGGTTTTTGGTTCTGGAGAAATTTATGTTTTCTGTCGGCTTTACGTGCTCTATGTTATGAATTTTAATGAAATATTTTAGGCGACAAAAAAAAGTCAGATGAATGTGTTGTGCTTAAATTCACATATTCCTCGACCAAATCATCCAAATGCTTGTGGACCAACATGAAATCGGTTTGAAACTGGTTTTGTTTAACACCACAGGACAAAGGGGTCTTTTTCTTCTTACATTAATTTAAGAGGTTCATGACAAAGTCACATTCTGCGAAATCTTCATGCAAGCTCTGATCTTTCGTCTTGTTCTCGTAATCTCACTGCACAGTACGAGCCTCAGGGCCTCAACCTAATCTTAAAACTTCAAAGGTACCCTCCTTTGGAACGTTTTAGCATTTTGGAACACTTATACTTCATCATCGTGCAACTGCTCAATCGAACTGTGAAATTTGAATTTGGTTATAGAACTTCATGGCTCTGTTTTAAACCTCCTCCATGTTCGATGAGCAACATTGATACTTTGTTTCGAGGAAAACATGTTGCGGTAGCTCAGTCTTATCACTCCATGCCGCAACATCATCCATATCAAAAATCATAGATTTAGTTCATGCTATCCAACACCATCTCAACAACTCCACCTCTATTTCATCTTCTACACACCATCATTCTTTTGTTCTAAATGCTCCTTATTAATGTCTCCAAGAGTTCTTGAAGCTATTGCGCTTTCCTGTGTACGAAAATATTTTGTGATCTTTAGCAATGCAATTAATCATTTACCAAGAAAGAAAAAAGTAGCGCAAGTTTGGATTAATCATGGTTTGAGACACAAATAAGAACCATTTCCCGGAGATCTACGTACAAATAGTTTAATTTTATCTCATGCAACATATAAAATTTACCATTGAAATTGTTCAAAGGAACCAGAGGAGTTTGAGAAGACAATGCGTGTTGATGACGTTTAAGATAAAGGAACCAGTTATTAACATTTGATTATGACCCCATATAAACAGAAGAGGAGAAGAGAACCTAGAAGTTATATAAGACCAAAAAAACTTGTTCTTTTAGGTGATACATGCTTTGGTTGAAATTAATTAAGCATGATGCTCAACACAAGAGACTCTATCAGTTATATTGACGGTTTAATAATTTTCAAAACTACTTTATGGAACAGGGAGGGCTCTCTCCATATTTCATCATAAGCATTAGTCACAAATATCAGTATAAAAATTTTAAAAAAAACCCAGCAAATCATAAAGATGAAAATGAAGACTTTTAGTAAGGCGTTATACCTCTGCTTTTCGTGGCTACTACTGAGGTGTCGAAGAAGCCTTCAATGGATGTATCATGGATTTGATGAATCGTATGACCCTTCAAGAGAAGATTGGACAAATAGATCACATTGAACGCAACGATGTAAAACCTGGTCATGAAACAATCGGTAAGTATTTACAAAAATTATTTCTGCCAAATGTTCGATGTATTGTCGACATGAGTGGACATTGTGAGTTTATTATGTGCAGGGACATATTTGATGGGTGTACCTGAATAAAAACCAGTAAACCAGCAAAAATTTAAACATTTAGAGCAACATTTCAACATATTTTATGGGTGTACCTCACTGAAAATCATGCCCATGTTCCCCCTGAAAATTTTCACATGCACATGTCGCTATGTAGGTGAAACGAATAAGTTTAAATTCATAAAGTATTAAGCGATAACAAAAAGGAAATACTAAAAATTAACAGATAAAGAATAACTTACTCAAAAATGAGCTCATGTACTCAAGTTGTGACCATACTCTGCCTTTATAATACAAATACCATACTAACAGGAAAATTAAATAAGAGACTAAGTTTTGTGGACAAACCTGAATAAACAACTCTGATGTTAAGACACTCCAGCTAATATTACACAAATATAATAGCTTACACATAGAAAAAATCATGAACTTAAGCCATGCTTCATGAGCACATAGAAATCATGGGCCTACTTTTAGACAATGCGACAACATTTGTTTAGATATCTTGCCGCAGTTCCAGATTTTTATATGTGCTTCTCATTTTCATAGTTGCTAATTTGCTATCTGAAAAGCATATCACAAATGATTTGTTACTTGTTGAGCGAAAAATTGTTTGTCAATGATTTGTTACCGTCGTAATGGCGTTGTATACACTGTTTTGACTGTGAATAACATCAACCTCATAGATTATCGAAACAGGTCGAAAGAGATGCCTTTTGACTCTCATTGACCATGTTGACCCAAGTTTCTGGAGTTGCTTTTGGAGCAGGCACACCATCTCCACCACGTAACAAACTCCCTGTCCCTGCACATAATAAACTCACAATGTCCACTCATGTCGACAATACATCGAACATTTGGCAGAAATGATTTCTGTAAATACTTACCGATTGTTTCATGACCAGGTTTTATGGCGTTGCATTCAACGTGATCTATTTGCCCAATCTTCTCTTGAAGGGTCATACGATTTCTTACATTGAAGGCTTCTTCCACACCTCAGTAGTAGCCACATAAAGCAGAGGTATAACGCCTTACTAAAAATCTCCATTTCCTTCTTCCACTGTTGAGTAACAACTCTAACACACAACTGCAGATAATAAGATGTGAGCTTCCACAAATGCCGAAATTATATAAGGGGATTTTAAAAAAATGAAGAAACTGTAGGAGATGAAAGGCACTGGAAGACGAAGCAGATCTTTATATAAGAGAATGCATCCGTTGAACTCTGCAAGTCCAGTTTCTGGAAAGGGATTTGATTCGATCACTGAGACTACAAAGCATAAAAATGTCAAGAAGAGAAAGACATTCAATTTAATAACTTGAAAGTATTAAATTCTTTATGGGAATATGAGAAGAAAGGAACGACATGTATAATTTCGAAGGGGAAGATTTTGATGACGTTTTTCAGTAACTCTGCTGATGTGGCGAATGGAGAAGATTTTGAAAAAAGCTAATGTGGATAGGTTTAGGAGCCAACATTAGATCCTTTTAATTAGTTAGACTAGAGATTACACCCGCGCTAGCGCGGGTTTTTGGTATATAATTTTGGAAATTATTTTAGTTTCATTGTCTAGTTATTTTATATTTTTTACTTTCTATTTGATTTTGCTGCTAGTTTTGTTTATGTAATTGTTAAACACAATGTATAATGTGAAGTGTGGATGAGTGTTATATTAGTTGATTTTTATTTGTGTATTTTCAATTTATTTTATTTATAAATGACACTATGTTTTATATATGTCACTTTTTTTTCATTTTTTAAAAACCGATATAGATAACTTTATATATGAGGGAGGAATATATGCGAATAGGTAAATGATGTTTTGGTTGTTAATTTTTTTTGTTATGTTCTATTATTTATACTATTAATTGAGAAGTAATTTTCGTGGAAAAGCTGATTTGTTTTCATTACAATGGTAAGAAATGATGACATGATTTCACTAAAAGATGACATAAATTAAGAAAAATGATGACATGAAACAGGTGATATTCACTTATTAAAACAAAATCTTTATTAAAAACTTAATTAAAATACACTCCTTCAAAATATTACACACTGATATTTTGGATTAATATTATCCATATAAATATTTTGGATTCAATTAAGTATTTTCAAATTTGGTGCGT
>OVAN01009278.1:0-17131 GCA_900406275.1 Anastatica hierochuntica | reverse complement strand
GAACCAAAGAAGAAGGGTAGGATTCGAGAGGAGAAAGTCTATGAGAGCTTTAAAAAGGATGGAGTTTTGGATTTACTCTATAAGGAAGAACTCAATGGAAATGTGCCATACGAATACTTGGGCACGCCAAAGAATGTTAGCCATGATGAGGAGGTCCTCAATCTCGCCAATTGAAAGGAAGGAACAACGGTCAAGCTAATGACCTTAAACAAGCGCACTTGAGAGGCAATCTCATGCATATCCTCTGTACATATTTCTTTAAGTCTTTAATTTTCATGCTTTTAATTTCAAAAATTGTGCTTTTGTCTTGGACAAAACTTTCTCCAAAGACATTCTTATACTCTAAGCTTAGGTACCAAAGGAGAGCTAATTAAAAGAAAATATCAAAGCCAAAATGGAGTAACGGATTTATTTTTCAACAAGTCGATATGACTCAAAATTCTAAGACACTCCATTTGCAAAGGTAAGTTCTCCTAAATTCAAGCGTCCAAGTTGCATTTCACCATTTAAAAGATTTTCAAGAGTGATTTTGCAAAGCTTGATTTAAGAAAAATAAATCCTTTTTGATCAATTTAAAACCTTTGGTGCAAGATTTTACAAGTTCAATAAAATAAGTTTTCCTCCCAATTTAAAAAAAAATCTAACTTTGTACCACTTTGCAATTTGTCCCCTTTAAGACTTCAATTTTAAGAAATTTGGGGACCATCTTTTACATAAGTTTTGTACTCGTTAATTCTCAACCACAACTTTAAGAAGCCATTTCTCTCTCTCTCTCTCCTTCTCCTTGTGTTGTCATTTTTTAGAAGAATTTACCAAGGGAGAATCTTTTATTTTCAAAGAGAGATTTGTGTTAGAAATCTTTGGTTTTGTTTTTCTAAGTTCATTCAAAGTTCTCACCTCATCCCATTCTCTTCGTAACATCAAGAACAAGGTATGGAAATCTCTAAACCCTCCTCTACACTACTTGAATTTCGATTTTTATAGTTGAAAGGAGATAATGATGCTTAATGGGATCTTAGGTTAGAGAAGGCTTAGTAATGAAGGTTTCATGAGCTACATTTGCCTAGAAATACTTAGAATTACAAGAATCTTAAGTTGTGTGTTTGAAGTGAATAGTACTTGAATTTTCTATTTTGAGGAAACTTGAACTTGTTGGTTGCTTTTGGCTTCGGGTTTTAGATGTGGTAAGAACCTTTGACCACTTTCTTAATTTGGGAAACTAGTTGGAGTGGTTGAGACACTCATNGTGTTTGGTTCTTTCATAGCAAAACTTGAGGTGGTTGTTTGAATGCTTGGTTTAATTGAGTATGTTTTGTCATTACTACTTTGAGTATTATCCATGAGCTATAAATTTGGACATATTATATTAAGTGCACATCATGTCTAAATTTGGACTTGTTCTTTGAAAGGTATCATTTGGATTTTGAACTTAGTAGTCTAGAAAGAATTTGAACAAAAGCCCTTAGTTTCAGAAGTGAAAAAGACTAGTGCATGTTTTGACCATTATGGCCGAAAATTGTATCACATATTAAGATGGCATTTTGGTTCTAACTAAGTATTATGCAATTGAGATGATGAGTGAGATTGGGATAGTTGAATGGGTCTTGGGAATGTTTATGCTTAATTTATAATCCCAATTCAATGCTAAACTCTTTACGTTCTCATTATGTTCTTTAAAAGTTTTGAAACTCACTTTGTTACATTCTTAAGTGTAGGATCCAAGCTAATGGCACCACCACGTCATGCAATGAGGCTCTCTTACCTAACATGGTCGGATAAGGAACAGAAACGCTAATATCATCTTCAACGGTATGCGAATGTTCAAGGGACATTGTGGTTAGATGATATGATGATTTCTAAAATGGGGATAGGCAATCAAGTCAAATACTTGCTAGGATATAAGGATCTCGGAAGGTTATTCGAAATCAACTACCCAACCTATGTCCAACCGACCCTCCATTCATAGCAACCATGGATTTCTTTCATGGAAGCNCTAATGGCACCACCACGTCATGCAATGAGGCTCTCTTACCTAACATGGTCGGATAAGGAACAGAAACGCTAATATCATCTTCAACGGTATGCGAATGTTCAAGGGACATTGTGGTTAGATGATATGATGATTTCTAAAATGGGGATAGGCAATCAAGTCAAATACTTGCTAGGATATAAGGATCTCGGAAGGTTATTCGAAATCAACTACCCAACCTATGTCCAACCGACCCTCCATTCATAGCAACCATGGATTTCTTTCATGGAAGCGACTTTGAAGCAAGTCTCGGGTATGTCACCTTCCGTATCAAGAACGAAGAATACATCATCTCAATAAGAGACTTGTTTCAAGTTTATGGATTTGAGCGGAAGAGGAACAAGATTGGATTTCGAGAAGGATTGGATGTAAGCAAGCTATGGAGGACGATAGCTTTTGGAGATTATGTTGAAGATGAAACTACCATCACCAAGATTCGCAATCCNGAAGGTTATTCGAAATCAACTACCCAACCTATGTCCAACCGACCCTCCATTCATAGCAACCATGGATTTCTTTCATGGAAGCGACTTTGAAGCAAGTCTCGGGTATGTCACCTTCCGTATCAAGAACGAAGAATACATCATCTCAATAAGAGACTTGTTTCAAGTTTATGGATTTGAGCGGAAGAGGAACAAGATTGGATTTCGAGAAGGATTGGATGTAAGCAAGCTATGGAGGACGATAGCTTTTGGAGATTATGTTGAAGATGAAACTACCATCACCAAGATTCGCAATCCAATGATTCGTTACACAATGGAGTTTTTGGCGAACTCTTTCTTTGTGAATGGGAACCGCCACTTTATGACGAACAAGGCTATGCATTTCTTGTTCCAAAGATTGAAGAAGAATCTTTGGGAGTATGGTGGGAGATGGTTTGATCCATTGGGAGAAGACACTAACACGGGGATGATCTTCGTTTCTATTGTTCTTGAATCCATGGCAGATATCCAATTGCAAAGGAAATCCGTAATTAGGATTGGAGGGATGCTTACACTGTTGTTCCGTTATTTCAAAATACAACTTGTGAATTGGAAGAACAAGGAAGACGATGAAGAGGTTAATGATGAGAACCTCATTAAAGGAAGAAGGATTGCCATGCAATACTTATTGGACCGAAGGTTCATCTTCGGGTTCGACCCTAATGGAGAAGTCCTCTATACCTGCATGAACGTGCATAGGAAATGGCACGTTTGTAACCTCCCTTTGAAGCCTTGGACTACAACTACGATGACTCCCTAGATTGTCTTCAATCTCCCACCAAACCTAGCTACAAGGAGAACGGAACTCCACCTACATCCGATAATCCAACTAGATGACGAACGAGAAACCCCCGAAAGAGAAGATGATGAAGAGAGTTTTGGACACGAGTTCCTCAACCACAATTGTGAGCCTCCAACCCAAAGAACACCCCATGAGCATCTCTTGGAGAACCAAGTGAAGCGGAACACTACACAAATCAAGAAGAACACAAGCATGATCTCGCGATTGTGGAAAGCGATCAAGGGAAGCGCTAAATACAACCACTATGCCTCATCAATCAATAGTGACGATGAAGATTCAAAAAAGAAGAAGAAAGTGTTCCAAATGCCGAGATATTCAGTGTCCACCCGCCTCTAACCATCCAAGAGCCGCTTGAGTAACCAATACAACCACCAAGAATTTTATTTCAAGAGCAATCATGGAGAAGAAACAGAAAGGACCCCATTGGCGAGACTTTGAGACCAAGGTGGGGATCCTTCCGTTATGAAGACCCCGAGCCATCCATTGATTCATCAAGACACTCATTCATATGAGTTGTCTAAAAGGTACACCTAATTTCCATTGTGAATACCATTGCATATTTTTCATTTTCATGAGTATTTTTATTAGTCACTCTCACAGTTTAAAGTTCACTGAGACAGTGAAATTTAAGTCCGGGGGAGGGGCTTAGTACTAATACTATTTTTAGTTTTGATGTTTTTCTTTTCTTTTCATGCATAGTGAGTCTTGCATTGTAGATAATTATGATTTATAAAAAATGAAAAAAAATGAAAAAATTTCGAAAAACCAAAAACATTTTCAATTTGTTTTCAAAATTTTCATATAGATTGCGTACAGTTGTGCATACTTAGTTTGTAGGAGCATATAGGATTGCATTTTGCATAGGGAATAATGATGATACTACCTCATAGATGGATAAGTTTTGCTTAATGAATAATTCCCTCATTAGAAGTAAGATGATGCCTAGACTGCTTTTAGTCTTAGGAAAATCCTTGATCGGAATTGACCACTTGAATGTTCTTTGCGAATGCTGAAGTAGCTTGTCTCTTGAATCAATTCCTATCTAAGATGGCTTTTTAATGAACTTTAGCATCTTGCTTATGCTCATTGTCATACTTGACCATGGGAATTCATTACATTTGAGCTTTGTTCTATCCACTTGTACCACTCTTTCTTAGCTCAAATGGCTACTCTCCTCTTTAGAGTAGTAACCTACCCTTATGAACCCTTAAACCTTTCCTTCAAACCCCCTATATTTCGTTATGTGAGGCCTCTTTAGGAAAATGCACACACGGGCAAAAACCCACGTGAATTGAAGTTGAACGACAAAGATGATACTTCTTTAGAGTTAGCCTCACTTTAAGGCTAACTAGAGTTATAGGAGGGAAAAAATCTTTTCGGTTTTGGGTTTGTCTAAGTCTTGGGAATGGCTTGTGAATATTGAGTCAAGTATATGTTTCCTTAGTGCTGATATGATCCTAGGTTGTTCAAATAAGAAAAAGAAAGAAGGTGAAAAATCAAAAAAGATAAGAGAAAGAAGTGAAAGAAAAAGGCACTAGAGATTAGTAAAAGTTAAAGCTCTAACCTTAGAAAACTAAAAGCTTAGAGAGTCCACCCTTAAAAGAAAAAGAAACAAAGAATCCAAGTGATTAGAAAGTGGCTTTTGAAATATAAAAAGAAGGTTAGTAGCTTAGAAGTCTAAAATGTTTAAGAATCTCTAGTTGTCTACAAAAAGAAAGAAAAAGAATGAGTAAGTTTGGTTCAATAAAAGCTTATGGTTTCTAGAATTAGGATGGGTAGAATATCAAGAAAGTGTCTAGATCCTTAGGAAGCAATGGGGTGGGGATAATTAGAGGAATTAAATGCTTTGGATGCATAAATTTTTAAGCTACCACCTTGCTTTTTTCTAGTGTCTTGTATTACTTTGTTTGAGAGAAACCAATCCAAAAATCGAGTGAACCCTCTTCTGTTTACACTTCTTTACAATAAAACCCTTTTTTGAACTCCAAACCGAATAAGATAAGATACATTTCCCATGCATATAGAACTCACGCCTTAGCTTAATTGAATGTAAAAAGGAATTGATGATGAGATAGTTTATGGATGCTTACCTTAGATTCTAAGAGTTAGTCTTGTGAAGATCATGGAGAAGTACTTAGGCTCTTAGATGATCTTTGAACCATTTTACTTTTCTTGAGGATATTAGGCATAAGGCATTACTTTTCTTATCTTGGTTTTGAGTTCCCACTTGCAAACCTCATTTTCGGGTTTGATCTTTGATATTTTCTTGAGGACAAGCAAAGGGCAAATCTGGGGGTGTTGATGTGTATATATTTCATGCATAATTAGGTTCATTTTAGCTTAGTTTCGTCCACTTTTAGGTTGTATATATGGCATTTAATTCCTAGAATGCATTAGTTTGAGTCTAGAGTCTAGTTTAGAAACATTTTGCATTTGCATGCATTTTCTTTGCATTTTGTAGGTGCAAATATGGATGGATCTATGGAGGCTCTAGGGATGGATTCAAGGTGGATTTCGAGCTAAGAAATCAAGGAAAAAAAGGAGCAAAAGGCTATGGAAGAATTCGGGATCAACAAAGCATCAAAGAGAAGCAAGAAGCCATCAAAACTGCTAAAGGGGAGCTCCCATCGACCTCAAGGTCAATGTCTAGCTACCTAAGGTCGATGGCTACCTAAATTTCCAGCAAACATAACCCTTGCTACCAAAGGAAAACTCCCATCGACCTTGGAGGTCGATGGCTGAGTACCTTTGCCCGAAAACGCCCTTTTTTAGGGCTTCCTCTCTTTTCTCCTTAGTATAAATACCTCCTTATGTTCCAAGAACAAAGAGAAATCTTTTTAGACACATTTGAGACACTTCTTGAACCTTGTTTTGATATCTAAAAACCTTGTAAAAACTCTTTGTTTGTTTGAGTGATTTGGATCTTATCTTTCTCATCTTTCTTTTTAGATCTATTCTCCTAAAACCATGAGAGCTCAAAGACCCATTTCTTTTCTTTTGATTTCCATGACTTTTAGTGAGTAGATCCTTCTTAGATCTTGAGATATGGTAGGCTAGGGTTAGATCTAGGGTTGTAATGGATGTTTAGGCTAGATCTTGGCATAGATTTCTACTAGATCTAGTTTAGTTCTTCAAATTTTATTGCTTGCTCAAAAACGCCTAGAAAGTGTTCCGATGAAATGCCTGAGAGAACTATATTTATGTCTTTCAATTGGGCCCATGAGAGTGGATGTTACATAGGTGCTAGATGGCTAAAAGGGCTTAAGATATATACTATCACATGGATACTTAGATGGG
The DNA here is from genome assembly GCA_900406275.1 of Anastatica hierochuntica. NCBI lineage: Eukaryota > Viridiplantae > Streptophyta > Magnoliopsida > Brassicales > Brassicaceae > Anastatica > Anastatica hierochuntica. The sequence continues at coordinate 10,521 of OVAN01009278.1, read as the reverse complement.
CAAAAAATGAGAGTTGAGCCTTGTAGTGTGTATAGCTGAATAGATCTCCGTCACGAGAGTGAGTTGATCGATTATTAAGGGACCCTTGGTCTAGGAATAAATTTTATCCTCTAACAAAACCTTACCCAAATCCATTACTTACTTAGATTCAACCCGAACCCGTAATCATTATCTCTAGATCCTATCATTCTTTTGATTAGATCCAAGTTTATCACTGATCATTTGCCAGAATTTCCGTTTGTAACTGCACCCCTAAAGAACCGTCATACATCTAACCATACCATTTTTGAACCCTTTACTGTCATCTATGGAAGGTACCTTTCGTTATAATCTCTTTAATCTCATGTACAAGTACCATAGTAATTATTATTATTATAAGCATTAATCTGCTTAAACCAACCATTTTATTTTTAGTGTTTATGATTTGTGAAGTTTTGCCCCTTTTCGTTAATAAGATGATATGGTATGAAATATTCGTTATCTGTTGTAGGGACAAGCAATTCACACGACGAGATTGACTGGGAAACCCATTTGTCGGACAGATAGTTTGCTAAAGATAGATTTCTTATTGCAAAGTTGAATATTTATACTAAGGTCGACATTTTAGTAGTGGTTTCGAAGTGTCTGAAACAACCACCAACAGGGGTATGTAAAGAAGTCTCATTCTATCAAACTCTAACGTTGTGACTCGACCCACATGGATCAATCCATAATCATAAAGTTGCATCTTGATCCACTTTGATAACATCTTGTCTCAATTCACATGTCTTAGTCAACACTGTCCTTGGATATGAACATTTACATTAACAATTTCATCTTCTCACAGAAAGATAACCACTATAAGTACAAAGAACACGTCAATATGCAAACAATCTTTATTAAACTATTTTTCTACAAAAATTCAATTCAATTTGGATTTTACCACATTCCTCAATCTTATTCTTGAAGATCCATTGGTTCCTAACACGTTCACATCTTCTGGTCGTTCTACCAAGTCCCAAACCTTGCTCCTTAAGAACTATTTCACTTCTTCCTGCATTGAGTTGATTCAATATGCATTAGTCAGAGCTTCTTTCACGTTCTTTGGTTTCTCGGTTGATACAAAATATGCAACTTGAACAATTTCTTTGAAATCAATATGTTTCTTTCTTGTTACTCGGCCTCAAGTTACATCTCCAATCAAATCCTTTTCCCTATGATTCATGTGTACTTGAAGAGGTCTGGCCTTTGAAGCACTTTTTTCATCAGCAACTACTTTTTCTGTCTCTGTATCAAATGTCAGCGTCTTTCTTGAATGTTCTTCTGATTTGACATCAATCAGATTAACCGAAATGACATATGCTTGTGTATCATCGAATACATCATTCATTGTTTCCATCCCACATATTGTTCTTTTGTTGTAGATTCTATAAGCCATATTGTACTCGGAGTACCCAAGAAAGATATCTTCTTCACTTTTTGAATCTTTCCAAGCTGAACTTTCTCATTCAATATATAGCACACACACCCAAAACTATGAAAGTAACTTACATTGGTGTCTTACCCTTCCATAACTCATAGAGTGTCTTGCTTGATCCTTTTCTCATATATACTATATAAACGATGTAACACGCTATGTTGATTACTTCAGCCTACAAAAGTTTTGGAACATGATTTGCCTGAAGCATTGCGCTGGCCATTTCTTGCATAGTTTTGTTCTTTCTCTCAACCACTCCATTCTCTGTGGTGTACTTGGTGTTGAGTATTGATGAATAATTCCTTGTTTAGCACAAAAGGAATCAAATAGCTCATTATGAAATTCTCGTCCATGATCACTCCTGATCATTTTAATTCCAACTTTCTTATTCTTCTGCTGGAGCGCCAGGATTTTGAAACTCTCTAGTGTGTCTGATTTTTCCCTCATAAATATGACCCAAGTATAACGCGTGAAGTCATCAACAAGCACAAATTCATATTTTTTTTCCAAAGAGACTTTCCGCCTGGATCAAACCCATCGGATCCATGTGAACTAGATCAAGGGCACGTTTTGATTGATTCTCTGATATGCTCTTGTGTTGAGCCCTGGCCTGTTTTCCTTGAGTACATGCTACACAGACAAAGCCATTTGGATGCATCAACTTTGGGATATCACAGACGATTTTTTGTTTTGATAGTTTGACAAGAGTGCGAACATTCTTGTGCCCTAATCTCTTGTGCCACAATTCCAGCTCACTCTCCAAGTTTGCTGACATGCACCTAGCACCCCATAGTTTCACATATAACAGTTTTTTCCTGCTCTCGAGCCATCCATCTTGATGTCACAGCTGTTGGTTAATGCTCTGTAAGACGTTCTAGTAAATGTTACATCAAAACCTTCGTCAAACAACTGGTTGATTCTGATAGGATCTACTTTTAGTCTCTCAAAAAAGTACACATTTTTGAACTCTGGTTGTGAAGGTCCCTGAGTCTCTCCTTTTCCTCTGATCTTGCCCTCCGAACTTCCTCCAAATGTCACCTTTCCTTCATTCATGTCTTCAAATTTTTGTAACTAACCTTGATCACATGTCATATGTCTTGAGCAGTCGCTGTCAAAATACCATCTAGATTCAAAAGTAACATCAGATGTATCTGTAAAGAAGGATACATAACAGTAGAATTATTCCTTTCTGATCGAAACCCTGTTGGTACGTCTTGCATCATGATAAAATTTGTTCTATTTGACCAGCTGATGGATCCATCCCTGAAATCTGTAACACTCTCATTGAAAGTATCCCGGCTTACAACAATAATAGCAACCTCTGACCATTCCATCTTGACCAGCTCTTCAGTATGTTGTTACTTTGTATTCCAGACCAACTTTGGTAGTCTTGTGTGTTTGTCCCTCATTCTGAGTAGGGTTCTTAACACGCCTGCTATCAGGGACTACATGCTTCTGAGCAGTTTATGTTGCCTTGACGAACTTCATCTCAGCATATTATGATGTTACTTGATATCTTAGACCCCAACTTACATTGTTAGTGTTTCTACATCCAACATTTCATCTAAATGGTGTGTACCTTTGGTCATCATCTTGATGTTTCTCAGTTTATCACCCAGCTCTTTCTCCTATATGACTCAATTCTCCTTTTCTTTATGTAGTTCTTTCTACAATCCTTCCATCTAAGCTTTCATCAGAGTGTTTTCTCGTATAAATTCTCAATTCTCATCTCTGGTTTCTACCAAGACTTCACACAAGATTTTGTTTTCATGAATCATAATAGTCTCAACATCAATCTCATCTAGTTTATCGTTTCCATCTTCAGTGATTTCAATATAGGCAACTAGATTCACCATTTTGTCATCATTGCTATCGTTAGAATCATATTCACTTTCACTCATGCTGATGAAGAACTTGCTCTTTTGACTGGAACCATTTACGCACTCAGTTTTGGTGTGTCCAAATCCTTTACACTCATAGCACTTGAGTGTTTCTCATCTTTTGGCTGCAAGACATTAAGATTTGAAGCGTCAGAAACCTTGAAACTCATGACATTTCACCTCTGACTTCTTTCGACTTCCTTCTCTTTTTACCTCCATTTTAGATTGAGACGAATGTTCTTTTCTCTGCCCTATTTCCAGCTTTTGAGAGTACTTTTTGACAATTAGACTAACCTGCTCATATAATGTATCAGACATATTTGCTAGCTCCTTGGAAACTAGAGCTAATCCTTTTGTAATGTTCATATATTTCTTATTATGTTCCAGTTTGTAGGCCTCCATCATCCGTACAACCTAATCGAGTGGCATCTCATTCGAGTTGAAAGATACTTCTATTGCTGATGTGTGCCCCTGAAATTTGTCTGGAAGACTCTTCAGATACTTCTTCACCAACTTTTTGTCTTTGTATTCTTTTCCTAGAATAATTACTTCATGAGATATAGATGACAACTTCCCATTGATTTGTTCAACAGATTCATCATGTCTCATGGTTAATGCTTCAAATTTTGAAGCCAATATATCCACAAGGGTTCTCCTCACACTGGTGGTACCTTCAAAAAATTTATGCAAGATATCTCACGCTTGTTTTGAAGTTGTACACCCTTGCACTCTCTTGAACTTATTCTTGGTCAGAGAGCATCGGATTATTGACAACCCTTGGAATTATACTTGGATCTTGTCTTGTGCTCAGGCGTCCATTATTCCTTTGGTTTCTCAATCAGCTCTCCATATTTGTCGAGAACAGTTAGGACCGTGTAACCAATTTCCACAAGAGTCCATGCATCTTCATTTATCCCCTTGATAAGCTCCCTTATCTAAAATTTCCACCAGCCATAGTCCTCAGCTCCAAGAATAATGAGTTTAGTCATTGCAACATAATGTTGTTAGTTCTCCATATAGCCTTGGGATCTACACCTGTAAATGAGATAATAGTTATCTCTGTTGATGAACCGCTATGATATCAATTATAAGTACAAAGAATACACCAATATGAAAACAAACTTTATTAAACTATTTTTCTACAGAAATACAATTCAATTTGGGTTTTACTTGATCTATCCATAAACCCCAACATTATGATTTCCCCTTCATATTCCTATTTGATTCCCTTTTTCACAAAAGTCACTCGAATCGAAGAGCACTCACCTCCTTGCTAGTTTTATGATTCATGAGTCAATGCTTTTTTCCAAGTTGCATCTAGAGTGATAACCTTCAATGTTATGTTTTAGATCCCTTTTATACAAAAGACTCTCAATCCTAAAACCTAATGTCTCTCGAAATCTTTTTGAATCTTCCAAGAGATCAATAAGTTATTCTCTTTCCATTCTTGTAATGATATAAACTTATCAATCAAGGCTTTCCAATCTTCATTGATTCTCTGAATATCTTCTCTGATACTCCACGTGCTAACTCAGCAATTTTGAATCCATATCCAGCTTTTCCCGTGTTCCTTGTCTTGTCTTTTGCTTGATGCATCTTCTGTTTTACTTCTCAGATGCCCGATTCCAGCTGCATTAACAACCACGATAGACAACTAGTTGCGAATCACAACAAACAACCACCAGTCGGGATAACTAATAAATCCAATAATTATCTGTTTTTTTTAATTCTCTCAAAATCTACCTTTGTTGACTCAATCCACATGGATCAGTCGACACTAATAAATTTGTTGGCTCAATTCACATGGTGTATCCCCACATTATTATTTCTACAAGAAAGATATCATTTTTTCAGGAAGATAATCATAATAAACAACCAGTTGCGGATCAAAACTCACAACCTTCATTTGGACAAATCATGTAGTCATATAACCGACTTCTCCGATTATCCCAACTATTATCCCCTTTACTTACGCCCTCATTCTTTGTCCATCTTATTGTCTGGCATATACTTGTCAAGGGTTTTTTGAACCTCTTAAAAACGAGTTTAAATTTATAAACCTAGGCCCAAAACCCCACTTAATTGCAATATAATGGTGTTCGCTTGTAGTACTTAAGGTATCGTCCAAGGATTTAAAGGGTTCTTAGCAAGAGTCTAAACAAAGAGAACGCACCAAGAATTCTAAGTCTACAGAGATTGATTTAGGTTACGGTGTCACAAGTATCAATTAAATCCAAACATAAACATAAGCAAACATATTGAAAATGCATTGAGAAAGACTTAACAATTCAAGAAAGAAGTGAACTTTAACTTCAAACAATGATAAAGATCGAATCTTGAGACATAGCAATTGGTTCGAGCTCAATCTAGAACTATAATGGACCTACTCTAGGCTTTATTAGAGAATTGAAGTTATTCTTAGGCCAAGGATCCCTTTCATATCAATCAACCCACTCTCGTGGCGAAGACCTATTCACCCATGCACATTACAAGGCTAAACTCTTGCTTCTTGCCTATCTAAATATACAAGTGATAGTAATCTACAAGCCCTTATAGCCACTTAACATCTATTGACATCTACTCTCTTGAACCAAGATGAAAAACATAGTTTTTTCTCTCGAGCATTTCATCGAACACTTTATAGGCGTCAATGAGCAAGCATGTAACTTTTAAAGAATTAAACAAAACCTAGTAGGAATGTATGCCAAAATCCAGTCTTATCATCCATTACAATCCTAGATCTGACTCTAGCCTACTACATCTCAAGATCTTTAAGGGATATGAACACTAAGATCCATAGAAATCCAAAGACAAATGATGGGTCCTTGAGCTTCCATAATCTTAGATCTAAAAATTAAGAGAAATAAAAGAAGAAGAGAGACACAAATCTTAATTAAAAAGATCCAAAGTATTATAAAATTTTTGATCTTGAAAAGTAATGAAAAAGCTCAAAGAAAATTAAAGATTCTCAGAAGTTATGTTCTTGGAGGCTAAGAGAGGATACAAGTGGGGTGTAGAAAGTTGCCCTAAAATGATTTTGGCTTGGATGCAAGCCACTATCGACCATATGCAGCTACTAACGACCAGTCTGGTCGGTAGAGGCTTGCATTAGGCAGCAGCTATTTTATGCAAGTGGCTATCAACCATATGCAAGCCTGGTTGATAGTCACTTGCATTTGCAGTCCATGGCCACTTCTTGGCTCCATTGATTGCATATTTACTTCCACCTTTTCCATATGCATTTAGCTCTTCTTTCCCTTGATTCTTGGTCTCAAATATATCTTGAATTCATCCATTAAGATCCCCATAGAGTCACTCTGAATGTTCACTTACAAATGCAAAAAAATGCATGCAAATGCAAGAAAATCCTAAACTATACTTGATTCCTAAAATGCATGAATTCAATTGACTAAATGCAAAATTTAAAACTTAAATATGGTAAAAGCATGATTAAATTGAACGTAAAATGCATGAAAATATGTACACATCAACTCTCCCAGATTTATCTTGTGCTTGTCCTCAAGCAAACAACAAAGATCAAACCCGATAGTGAGGTTTTAAAAGCGGGAACTCAAAATTGCTGATGTGGGGTCAAGGTTTACTCCAACTAAAACCTAGCTGCAAGTGTACAGCATTCACATTAATACTTTAGGGATTGAATCCACAAGGACTAGGTTTCACACTTAGGATCCATAGACTTTCGGATCAAGCTAAAAATGAAGTATGCAGTGGGTTTTGGGATTTTTATTTGGTTTTTATTATGATTTAATTATGCAAAACGAAATCTTATTCTATATACTTATTTAACAAGGATAGAGAAATGATATGATATGCATCAAACAACAGAAAGTTAAAGTAAACTAGCAGGCATTAAAAATGAATAGGGCCATTAGGTTTCAGTCAAGAACACAACAACCGTGGTAAATCTTCTCCACTTTCGAGGTTTGGGGTTCTATGCTTATTATCAAAAAGACCTAGACTTTTGAATGGCCTTAAAATAATAAACATGCATTAAAACAATCAAGACTGATTGTTCCTGATTCTAAGTCGATCTACTTTCGTTGCCTACTTAAGAAGGCTCACCAAATACTAGTTCCAGCAGTAAGTCAAACTTTTAAAAGGATACTACTATAGATCTATTCACGTACCAGCGTTCTTAGGAGAGTAGCATTAACAAATGAGTAAAGGTGATAACGTTATTGATAAAACCTAATCGACTGGTAATCCTATTCAAGTAAACTCGTTGACTCCTTGTAATCTACTGTCTAACATGCAAACTAATATATTACAAACATGTAAACACAAAATAAATCATGGCAGAAAGCATTCATATCATATCAAAGGAGAGAGGAGAAGATAAAACCGAGTTTATGCAAGAATGAATGTTGTACAAAGGGACCCCTAAGGGTGTCATCATGCCTCCTAATAAAATTTCTAAACCCTAATCTAAGCCAACTCTCTACGAAATTAGATGGTTAAAAACATGTGCATATATATATATATATCTAGATTGAGAGAATATATATATATATATATATATATATTAATCTCTCAATCTAGGTCAAAAAGTGTAAAATCGGGCCTTAAGGCCTCGTAATGTTTGGGCTTCATCCCAAGGGTCTTGAGTTGAGTTCTTAGGCTTTAAAAACTTGTAATAGATCCAATTGAGTCTGTAGAATGTCTGGTTCAAAACCCAAACGTCTTCCTTTTTTTTGGTCTTTCTACGCATCATTCATCTGCGAGACAGTTGGACTAGTCTTCAGTAAAATTAGTATAACTCGTTGTCCACTGCTCCAAATGAGATGAAACCACTTGGATATGAAACTTAATTCAATGCTCAAGCTCTTGTCTAAAATTTCATCAATATCCATTAAGGGCAAGGCCTTCGTCGTGGATGATACTTTTTATGCTCAGAAACTGTCCAGAAACTGGCTTTTGATCCAATCAGCTCCATAAAGCTCCAAAATGCATTGTTTAACCTAAAATAACTTGAAACACTTTAAATATAGAAAATATCTCTAATTGCATAAAGTTGTTAAAAACACTAAGGAAACCTATCAAAATCCATAGGAAAGGTGGTAAAATAATGATGTTATCAACTCCCCCGAACTTAACTTCTAGCTTATCCTCGAGCTAAGAAAACAAATAACAGAAAAGACGTTTGGAAACATGGAAACTTACCTGAAATTACAAATCTTATTGGCAACTTACACAGTCGTGATCCACTAACACTAGAGTCGACATAAGATTGAACCTTCAGTAATCACAACAAGTCTAGCAACGTCCCCGGTTCAGCCACGATCAACCAAAATGACCCAGGGTCTCCATCACCACTCCCTAGAATCTATAGCATGTGGTCTCTTTGAGAGAGTATCGATCAAAGAACACATAGAATCAACTCAAACGAGATCGTAAACAATTTCAGCCCACAATTGATTCCTTTCCTCTTCCTTATTAACTTTTAAATGCTTTTTAGAGACTGATTTCTCCCTACTTTTAAGTACATTCGGATTTTATTGGTTTGGAAATCCACAATATCCATAAGCACTTTGCTGAAAATTTTTATTAACAAAGGAAGAGGGGAATTGTAGACTTAATTTTGTCTGATCTAAAGAGGATTCTTATTCAATGTATATCTGCCCCAAGAAGAGAAAATTATGTTCATTTAAATGTTGAGTGGCTAAGGATTACCTGGATATCAAGTGATATGGTGCCTCGGTTAGCTGATCCACTTGCGCTTTTCCGATCGGTAAAACTACACTCAATCACTGGGACTATGGACACTAGTCATTTATCACGTGGTTAGTTCAAAGTTAAGCATGTTTCCGGACTGATTTTGACTCAATAAAACGTTTTTTTAACAATTTTTAGAACAACTCAGAAAGAAAAAATGTGTCAAAAACAAAGAAAAAGAAGCATTTGTAACAATAAGAATCCCTTCGGACTTAACTTACACCGTCCCGATGTAAAATCAAATGAGAAAAGTTCTGATAACTAATGTAAAAGGTAGAAAATAGGATATGCTTACCTGGTTGGTCGAAATTTTGGAGAAAGATACGGTCATATATGATGTTTCGGTAAACCAAAATGAGGTCCAATGGTCCGTTTTTACAATCCGGGAAGAATGCTTCGACCAAACTGAATACCTACTTAAACAATAGCATATTTTAGTGATAAAAATAAAATTTAAGGGCAGGAGATCATACCATATTTGATTTGGCCAAGTTTGGTCTCCGGAAAGCTCGGTTTAGCATGTTTTGGTGAAAACCGGGTTGTTCTTAATTCGGGAAAATTCCAGGGTTGGTCTTTCTTGATAATTTCCTTCCCCATATTCTAACTAATGGTGAATCTTAAGTTTGATAGCTTGGTTCGCTTGGCGGAGCTCGATTTCGCTTTGGCCGAGTTTTTTCGGTTTCTGGCCAATCGGTGCTCCATGATAAAATGTTTGTGCCTCTAAAACTGTTTGGGCTCTTCTTCATAAATTTCTGCTTTTTCTGGGCATCTTCAGTGGTAAGACTTTGTTTGACACCAAGATAAGAGTTTCGGGTAAGCCAAATTTGTCAATTTTGTGTCTTTGTTGAGCCAAAATCGTATGATTGTCTCTGCCAGCCAAGTTATAACGTTTAATGAGGACGATCAGGCGTGACATTTGGTTTGGCTTAGATTTTTCTTGAGATGCTCTGGTTGTGGTCTTTGTCTTTTTGATCGCATTTTTGAGCCTTCGAATGTAGTTGTAGAACGGCTCTGCCTTGATCAAAACTTTTGTATCCTCAAAATACTTCTTATTCTGGTCACAATACACGTTATCTTCAATTAAAAATGATGCTCCTTCTTAAAGTTCCTTTATGGTCCAATTTCTTGCAATTTTGCTTCCATAGCCTCGCCTTTGAGTCTTAGGGTCTTTAAGGGTAATCCAGCGCATGAATTCCTCTCAGAAAAGCTATATAAAGTACTGGAAAAAGTTCGTGTAATCCTTACTTGTCGAGAATGGTTTGGCTTGGTTGCAAAAATTGACTCGGTTTGAGAATCATTATGGCTCCAAGTGTGTGCTTTCATCCAGAATGTCCTAGCCTTCAAAAACATCTTAATTTGATGCATTTGATGTTATTTGGGTGCTGGTCCTTGAAGATTTTGAGTTTGGTATGGATCCGACCAAGATAATGTGAAAAAAGACACGTTCGGGAC
>OVAN01009277.1:0-17131 GCA_900406275.1 Anastatica hierochuntica | reverse complement strand
TTCTTCTTCAACTTCAATGAACAATGTTGCTCGATGCAATGCATCTTCTAACGTCTGTGGCTTGTTGATTTTTAAATCATCTCTGAAGCTTGATTCATACCAAAGGGCATTCCGAAGCGCTGGAAGGGCTGCTTCATCTGAGATTGCAATCCTAGACGCCACGCTCTTGAATCTTTCAATGAATTTCCTCTAGGGTTCCCTCGGCTCCTGGGATAATGTCCATAGGTCGGCTTCTGAGGCTCGCTGCTTGATGAACATGGAAGAGTGCTTGAGAAAGGTTGTAGATAATTGCTGATAACTGTCGATTGAATTCAGCTTTAAACCCGAGAACCATTGCAATGCTTCTCCCTCCAAATTTTCCACGAAGAGTTGACAGTGGCCTGCATCATATTCTTCGGGAGTTAACCTTGCTCTTCCAATTGCGATGCCAGAGGCTGTCAGGAATTGGCTTGGATCAGACATTCCTCCGAATTTAGGGAGGGCGAGCTTTCCGAGGTGTCGGAGTGGAAATTTTCTAACTCGAGCAGTGAATGGGTCACTTTGCGTTTCTTGCAAAACTCTATCTATTTCTGGAGCTGTACTGATTGCTTTATGCACCTTGGAGCTCATTTCTTGTAACCTGATCTTTAGCAGTTCTATTTCTCGGTCTTTGCTGTTCTCTATGCATGCCTTGCTGCTGAGAAGTCGTCGGTGGTTGTGTTTCTTGGTTGGTCGGTTGATTTTGAGTCGAAGCGTCGTGATTAACTGGTCCTTGCGGATCTGACGGACTTCCAAANTCCAAACAAGTCATGCTGAAGTTGGTTCATGAAATGTTCCGATTGTCGAGGTTGCCTATCTTGAATTTGGGGCAAAGTGTCTACGATTCTTGGTGGTACCGACAAAGCTTCGAACCGAGCATTAGTTTGTTGGGCTATTTGCTCGATCCGACCCATCATTGCTTGGAGAGTGGCTTCCAAACCGTGAACTTCGGGGACTAGCTGTACTCCTGGAAGATCTCTCGCTGGTCCGTGCTCGGTTTGCGCATTGCCGACATTCAATGTTTGATCTGGGGCATTAGCGGGTGGATTTAATCCGACTGCAGCTTCTTCTGACACTATTTCTCTGCTTGTTGAGGCGAGCATGTCGCTTGAGACGTTCATGGATGTACTCATGATTCCGAATTAGTCTGCTCGGTTTAATCTTCTGACACTGTTTCACTCCGTGTTCCCCACAGACGGCGCCAACTGTTGAACCGAGGATTGGTTCACTCGACTTTTGAATCCCGAATTTATTTTGAAGTTTATTTTTAATATGATTTTATGATGTTCTCAGTTTTGATCTTATTTAGGCCGAGGTCACAGTATAACACTGAAGATTTCAACTTCAGAGACTACCGGGTTTTCGGTTTAACAACCGAGGAGGTTGAAAATTCGATGAAGTTCGAGGAGCTTTTTGAGCTTTATTGATTCAAAAGTTATTACAAGTGTTTCCTTAAGACTGTTCTTAGTCGGTCCTTTTCTCTCTCATTTTTCTGTGTCCCTACTTAATGAACTTTGCGACCCATTTATAGTAGTTTAAGATCTACAGTGATCTTGATTTAATTAAAATTGTAAACCGAGGTGGAATCCACGTGTCGTCTTCAAGTTTCCTCCTGTCTTCTCTTTGTATGCATCGGTTGTGTTGGATGCCGAGGCCTCTGCATTTACTCCACGTGTCCTCCTTGAAGCAGCTTGGACCGAGGAAGTGCGCCTCATTAAATGCTTAACGAATCTCTTTCTGACTTATGCATTAAATGCTGTCGGCCATGACCTCGGCCGGAGACTGGGCCGAGGTCATGGGTCTGAGCCTTGACGAAAATTCTCATTAGTTTTGATGGGTCTTTAATTTCTTCTTTTGGCCCAACTAGTCTTTTTCTGAGCTTGGTGTCTTGATACCGAGCTCAGGCCCAACATTCAACCTCCTCGGGGATGAAGTTACGCTACACAATACTCAATTTCTTGGCGACTTCAAAATCTGCTTTTAAGACACAAAAGGAGGTTTATACTCGTAATGTCTCTTCCTTCACATATCTTGTTATAAGAAAAGAGGAAAACACAACCAATTCAACACCTTAAAAGGATACACAAGAGAAAAAAAAAAGATCGTACCACCTTTTCTAATCGAAACTGGCTGTTTCAAAAGAAAACAAACAATTACATTGGCTCTGATGTGTGATGATTTAAAGCACAACCAGAAACAAACAAAAAAATCAACATACACACATAGTCAATCACTATAAAATTGTAGTTTTTTTTTATAGTTATTTTGAGTTTTTTTTTTATTATAGTCAATCACTATAAAGTGAGTTATTTTGAGTTTTTTTGAATAATTGAGTTTTTTATCAGACTGGAGCAAAAAAATTGTAGTTATTTTGAGTTTTTTCATCTACGCTATAAAAAATTGTAATTATTAATTTCACTACCTTGATTATGTCTTCAACAACGGTCTGCATCAAAAGTTGGCAAATCACAAAAAAAACTTAATTATATGAGAAAACACCACAAACTTTTTATAGTATAAGAAAACACCACAAAAATCATAAAACTTTACCACGAAAAAAATAAAATTTGATGTAGACAATATGAGTATTACAGCCGAGGGGGCGCATGAGCTTTCACTCGGCATATTCAATCCTCAACGTTTATTATCAATGTTTTTTTTTTTTTTTTTGCCGACCAAACATTAATCAAAAAGTCACACCGATACTGGTTGCCCAATTCGGGGGATCAGATGCTACAAAAATATAATTAGTATTAAAATTACGGGAGCCTCGCACCAGACAATCCGCTTGTACGTTCGCCGTTCGCGGAATGGTAGATAAGGAAAACCCCGAGAAATTCTCACGAAGGAAGTGGAATTCTTGGAGAACCGTGAAAAAAGCTGGCCAGTCATATGGCTGCTGGAGAACCGTTGAGAGCTCTGCATAATCCGTCTCGAAAAATTGGCAGTCTATCTTTCTGGTGTTCAATTCGTGCATAGCCCACAATAGTGCTTCCATCTCTAAGTGCAGTGGAGACAGGCTCCGCTGGACACATCTTGCCCCTAGAAAAATTACTTTGTTGTCCTTATCTTGACATACCCACCCGAGTCCAGAGGTGGGGTCAGAATGTTTCCAGGAGCCATCTATTCGGCAGGTCAGCCCGACGTGACTTGAGTTCTCAGGAAACACTTGTTCTGCATTTGGAGAAGGAATGGCTTTCGCCTCCTCCCAGGCTAACGAGTTCGTTTCAGCATCCCTCATAATGTCATTCACTTCTACCTGGATGCCTTGGAAAACCTTTTTGTTCCTTGCTTTCCAAATAAACCATAACACCCATGAATAGAGAGTATTACCCCTTCCGTAATCCATTTTAGGTTTCCGCCAGAACAGATAATCTAGATTCGTGTATAATGAATTTGTTGGGAAAATCCCCGGGGTTGTTGGGTCCCTATAGGAGTTCCAAATTTGCCGAATCGATTCGCACTCAAAGAAGACATGATTAATTGTCTCTGGAGCAATTCCACACCGCTGACACGTTATATCACAATGTACACCCCGCTTCGTGATCCCTGAAGCCACCACTAAGCTCGTTGTAGCCATTTGCCAGAGAAAATGTTGTATCTTAGAGGGACACTTTATTTTCCATACAAATGCCTTCCAACCCTGGTCCCCAACCATTATTAGTAAGGCGGTCAATTTTCACAGAACTGAGAACTTTATACCCCGATTTAACCGTATAATTCCCCGACTTTGTATAGTGCCAAACCAGGCCATCACTAATAGTAGTTCGACTAGGCTAAATTCCCCGGATGAGCTCCATGTCCACAGGGTCAATAAACTCCTGTAAGATCGGTAAATGCCACTCCCTCGTCGTAGGGTTTATTAAATGTTAAACTTCCAATCTTGGGTGCCACACACTACCCCGTCCTCTTGCGGGTCGTGGGTTTATGTCAGGGATCCATGGATCATTCCATACTGACGTGCTTATACCAGAGCCTATCCGTATCCTCGCCCCTTCCTTGATCAATGTCTGAGTTGAAAAAATACTTCTCCAGTCAAATGAGGGGGATTTTGGTTTTTGGCGTTCAGTGGGTGAACGTTCTTGAAATATCTGCCCCGTAACACCCGAGCAACCAATGAGTTCGGAAACTGTATTAGCCTCCAAAATTGTTTCGCCAATAAGGCTGTATTAAAATCCTCTAGAGATTTGAAGCCTAAGCCTCCATTCTCTTTTGGAATACATAATTTGTCCCATGCAAACCAATGGAGACCGCGGTTACATCCATTGGAGCTCCAACAGAATTTTGAAATCGCACTGGTTAACTTCGCAGTTAAACCTTGGGGAGAGCTTAAAACATGACATGACATAAGTGGGTAACGCCAAAGCAACCGATTTAATAAGAATCTCTTTTCCTCCTTTGGAGAGAAACTTTGAGGACCACCCGTTTACCCGATCTCCCAGCTGTTCTCGAACATAATTAAAAATTTGCTCTTCGGGCCTCCCAGACTTTCCGGAATTCCAAGGTAATTTCCCATACCCCCTTCCAATGTGATGCCTAATTGGGCCTTAATCGAGTCTTTAATTTGTTCTGGAACATTCTTTCCAAACAAAACAGAGGACTTATCAAAATTTATTACTTGTCCAGAGGCACCCCCATATTCCTGTAAGATCTCCAAAATAGAGGCACATTCCGAAGTGTTGGCCTTGCAGAAAAAAAGACTTTCATCAGCAAACAGCAGATGAGAGATCGCTGGGCTCTTCTGGGCGATCTTAATCCCCGTTAAGGCCTTATCCAGTTCCTTCCGTTTGATGTTTGCAATAAGGGCTTCCATGCAAATGATAAAAAGATAGGGTGATAAAGGATCCCCTTGTCTCAGTCCTCGCCTGGGTAAAATATCTTTCGTCGGTTTGCCATTAAACAACACTTTATATGATATTGAACGGACACACCACATTAGCCAAGAAATCCATCTTTGTCCAAAGCCTAACTTATGCATAACTGCTTCCAGAAAGGGCCATTAAATACGATCATACGCTTTGCTCATATCCGTTTTTATAGCCATAAAGTCATGGCGGCACTTCTGATTAGTGCGCAACCCATGAAACATCTCCTGAGCAATGAGAATATTATCCGTAATCAGTCGTCCAGACACGAAAGCGGATAGTGTCTCAGAGATGACCGACAGTAGGATCTTCCTTAGCCTCAGACACAAAACTTTAGATATAATTTTATAACCCACATTACATAAACCAATCGGCCGCAGCTCCGACATCCTTTACGGATTCTCCTTTTTTGGGATTAAACAGATATTGGTCTCGTTCAGTCGTGTATCAAAACTTCCCGACTGGAGGAAATCACGAACTAATTTAACAAGATCATCCTTCTAAATCCCCCAATAATGTTGGTAAAAAAGTGTCGTCATCCCGTCCGAACCTGGAGCTTTTTCAGGGTGCATAGCAAACAAAGCTTTCTTCACTTCCATTTCCGTAACTCCCCTAGTCAACACATGATTCATACTATCACTAATAATCGGGGCGACATTTTCAAGAGCCCGGGTCATATCACCTGATGCAGAAGACGCAAACAAGCCATTAAAGTAATCAACCGCTATAGTTTCCATGCCTTCCGGGGACTCCTCCCACGACCCGTTAGGATTAAACAATCCGGATATCCTGTTTCGTGCCCGCCTTTGTTTTGTGGAAGCATGAAAATTTTTTGTATTTTTTATCTCCTTCTTTTAACCATAAGTTCCTACTTTTCTGTTTCTAGTATAATTCTTCATCCCTATAGCCCTCCTGAAACTTTTTTTTTGATCGCTACAACGATGTCAGAAGTGACTGAGTCATCATTTTGCACTTCTTCCAATTTAGCTTTCAGATTCTCAATATTTTCTCTGCCTGTGGGGGCGGTATTTTTCCTCCACCAAGAGATCGAGTTCCTACAATTTCGTATCTTATCCACAAGGGCAAGCTCCCGAAAATTACGTGTACGCTGCCAACCACTCTCTATGACTTCTGCGAAGCCCTCTTTGCCAATCCATCGCTTATCAAACCTGAAGTTATGATAGTACTTTTCCTTTTTGTAGTTAAATTTTAACAATATCGGACGGTGATCAGAGCCGATTCTCGCTAAATATTCAACTTTTGAATGGCCAAAGACAATATGCCAGTCCTCATTACCTACCGCTCTATCCAACTTGCACTGAACATTCTGATTACTGCGCGTACCCTTCCAAGATAACTGATCGCCAGCACAAGGAAATTCCATCATGCCACAATTACTTAACATCTGATTAAGCAAGACAAAAGAAGCTGTCGGTCTCATTCTGCCCCCTTTTTTTCATGATTGCCAGTAATTTCATTTAAATCCCCAATGATTAACCAAGGTTTTGTTCTTTGCATACCTATTTCGGTTAATTTATCTCATACTTTATACCGGTTTGCAAAGACCGGTTCACCATATATAAATGAGATTGAAACGTTAAAACCATAAATCATAGCGTTGACATCAATAATGCAATTACTAGAAGAAAGAACATCTAGTTTTATTTCATTATTGTAAAAAATTGCTAAACCACCACTCAAACCAATAGGATCCACCGTGTACAAATTATTAAAACCAAAATCTAAACGAAACTTTTTTAAATAAAAAAAAGAATGCTTTGTCTCTGATAAAAACAATATATCAGGCCGAAATTTATTCCACATGTCTCTTAGTGTATCTTCTGTCAAGTCACTCCCCACGCCTTGACAGTTCCAACTCATGATCTTCATGGATGGGCCGGTGGTTTCAGGGGAGCCACCATTCGTTTCTTCTTATTCTTAGAACGCCCCGCCTCCTTAGGGCCTCCTTTAGCCCCAACATCCACGCCTACCGTACCTTCAATACGAGCTGCCATTTTACTAGAAATCATTGATTTCTATGAACAATCCCATAATTCGCGTTACACCTTTGAGGTGGTACCATAATTCCCATTATTCATCTTCCTGAAATTAACACTATTTATTTTCCCAGGACTCTTAGGAATTCTAGACAAAATATTTTTACCAATATCCCGCCTCCTAATCCTCGTATCAGACACAATGCCTTCACGACTTAGTAAGAAATTAAGAGATAGAGTCTGTATACCTTCAGTACATATGTTCATGGATCCGTCAAGCATTCACTCTTCCTCCATGCCAACCATTTGCCCATCAGTTACATTCCCTATAACCTCATCCCTTTGTTCCCCCTCCTCCACTGTGTTGTCACACAACTGCTCAGTATTGGAGACTACCAGGCTCATTAATTCACCCTCTTTCGCCTCATCCTCATGAATTAACAATTCCCCTTCCTCAACCAGCAAATCATCATCTTCCACCAACTGTTCAGCCAAGGAAACATCATTCGCATCACCCTCATCATCCACAACCATATCAATGGCTTTACCTTTGTCCAAATTAATAGGAGCATGGGTTTGAAACTCCACCGTCACCACATTATTACCCTTCTGATCTGCATCCAAAGAGTACAGAGGTCTCAGCCAGTTAGATTGTCTTCGACTTATCCCGGAAGATGTACCTTCATTCTTTGATCTCGAATTTTCCCATGTGACCTAGAGCTCCCACCTTTATGATTCTTAGGTCTATAAACCCGTTGAAAGCCACCATTATTGTCCCGTTTCCTTACCTTGTCAGCATATGTATCCGTTAAAGATTCAATCTTCCCCAGCATATCTTTGTTATGGCCAGCATACCTTTGAGGATCACTCTCCATGCTATGAACCATATCCATATCCAAAGCCCTCTTAACCGGGAGAAGTTGCGAGCCTCCTTTACCCACAGCCTCCCGCGGCTGCCTTCCATCACCAGCCTCCAACGAAGCTGTCTTCTTCTGTCTCCGAGCCACGATCATCAACTCCGGACACACTGAAACATGATGTGTAAGCATATGACAATGGTCACAAAAACCAGTGAGCTTGTCATACTTAAGCCCAACCTTGATTTCTTCACCGTGATCAAATGGTACCACCGTAGAGAAAATCAGAGGCTTGAAACCGTCAATCGTGACCAGCACACTGGCCGACTGCGCGTCGATATCCTGAACCTCTCCAATGGCCTTGCCCACTACCCTAACAGTTTCTTCTTCCCACAAGCTAAGTGGCATATCTTCAATTTTGATCTAGAAAGTCAGAGCCGGAGGATACAGCGGCTTGACTATTGGCTCCCACCGCACCAACGCCACCATCCAGCCATCAAAATGATATGGTCCATATTGGAGAACATCCTGTATGTCTCTTTCGGTTTGAAAATTAAACTGAAACTTCCCGTTTTCGAGGTAGCCACCTTCAACCTTCCTTTCCAACTTCCAAATCTTTGGAAGATTAAACAGCAGATTATCCATTCTTTGCTCCTCCGGATTCATGAGCCTCCCAATCACAGTCAAGGAGAACTGTTTAACCCTCCTGGCAATGCCTGCTGTCGAGAGTCTAACTGATTCTATACGAATCACAACCTTATCCTTAACCGCCACCAGTTGCGCCATTATCCTGATCCCCACTGAAGCCCAAAGAAACCTTTGAATAATGAATCGAAACCCCCTCAAAACCCTGAGTCGAAAGCAAAAACAAATAGAACCTTCCTCTATGAAACAGTGATTCGAAGAGAGGAAAGGGAGATACCAATTCAAGGTGGTCTTAAAACCCTTATATACCTGCAAATCCGTCACCCCAAGCGAATCCACGAATATCAATGTGGAAATAGCAGCATATCGTATCCTTACCAAAGAGAGACCAATGATTGATTCGCGATCTGATTCAGCACCTTCTAGAATCGTACCTCCGTAACCTCCACTTGCCTTAGCCAAACCAACAGATCCTTTGAAGATCTCGATCAAGAGAGACATTCCAAAAACGGTTTCTCCTTGCGATATCCAGAGAGACCCGTGCTTTAATGGCCTTTGATATCGATCCTTGAGATCTCCTACCCAAATCCGCTGTCTAAACATAAAACGCTTCCAAAACCGCCGCTGATGATCTGAAAGCCACCGCGAAAACAGATTCTCCGCCGCTAGAACTAGAGATACGGATCTCTGCTCCCCACAAAAATCTGACACAAGAGACCACGACCAAACCACCGCATGAACCCATTTGTCTCCACCGTATCCCTTTCTGGTCACCGAATTCGTCATTCAACGGAACCAAGTACCAGCGGCGGTGCCCTAAAATTCCTTCCCCTTTTGAATCGCCATAGCTCTATTTCTTTTTATTTGTCTATTTCTTTTAGAAAGCTAAAATTCAGTGGTTTTTGTGCGGCCGATTTTGATATTTGTAGGAATTTTTGTTTAAGCTATTATGGTTTCAATAAAAATACACGATGGAAAGGCTATAATTTTTTACACAAGAAAATAAAAAAAAGGATTAAATTAAGATAAACACAAGTAATTTTTTTTTTCATTATGATAAATTCCATAATTTTGAGTAAGGTTAGTATAGTCTTTTACAAAAGGTATATCATTTTTTAAAGCATAAAATAATAGATAGCCAATCAGAGGATGCCACATAAGCGAAAACCTATTTTTTTAAAATTAAAAATTAGAAACCGCCGAGCTCTAGAATTGTGCCACGTCACCCGCAAACTCTGTGAGCGCGACACGTCATTGAGCGACTTCTCATATAATATATATATAGATAGATCTGACGGCAATTCGAAAATATACAACCATGCGAAAGGGCAAACCGAGATATTTAATTGTTCGAGTTTTATTCTTATTTGTTTAGCATTATATCTTTTGGTTTAGTATTTTCAATTTGGTTTAGTAGTTTAGAAAAACCCTAGTTGTTTTGTTTCTACTTAAACGTTGTACTCTGCAGACTTTGAATTCATTCATCGTTTTAACAAAAAGTTTTATCTTTTCTTCTTCACAAAGTTGTGAATCTCTGTTCATCTTTGAACAAACTGGTCGCTAAAGAGTTAATTCTCTAAAAGCCTTTTCTGCTTAAGATCAATCAAAGAGTTAATTCTCTAGTTTCTGAACACTTCTATCCAACTATCAATCCATCAATTCTATCTCCATAAATTCGCAGAAACAAACCCAAAACCATTCAGAAAATTTCGATCTCATAGTTTCAGAAAGATCAGGGACTAAAAACCTCCCAAAAGCTCAAGGGACTAAGAATCTCCCATCCAGTATTGCATCAACATCATCAACTATGTTTTCCATACCTTGTTTATATTTGATGACATATGGAAATGTTTCAATGAATTCTACCCACCTCGCATGCCTTTTGTTGAGCTTGTTTTGTCCTTTCAAGTACTTGAGAGACTCATGGTCAGGGTATCTGACGAATTCTTTCGGCCACAGATAGTGCTCTCACGTTTGCAATGCTTGCACTAAGGCGTAGAGCTCCTTATCGTAAGTGGCATAATTCAGCGTTGCTCCTCCAAGATTTTCACTAAAATAAGCTATTAGCTTTCTTTCCTGTATTAAAACAACACCTATACCAATACCAGAAGCATCACATTTGATCTCAAAAGTTTTAAGAATATCTGGTAAAATTAATAAGGGAGCATTAGTGAGCTTATCTTTTAGGCATTGAAAAGCTGATTCTTGTGCTTCTTCCCACTTGAATCTCACTCTTTTTAATAACTTCAGTGAGTGGTGCAACAAGAGTGCTAAAGTCCTTAATGAAACGCTGATAAAATCCAACAAGTTTATGGATACTTCGAACTTCTCCAACTGTTTTCGGACTAGGCCACTCTCGTATAGCTCTTACTTTTTCCTCATCGACTTTAACGCCTTCTACACTTACTACAAAACCCAAAATCACAATGTTGTTTGTATAAAAAGTACACCTTTTAAAGTTTGCATACAATTTTTCCTCGTGAAGTATGTTTAGCACTGATTGGATGTGTTTGATGTGCTCTTCCAGCCCCTTGCTGTAAATCAAAATATCATAAAAATAAACCACAACAAAGATACCAATATAAGCTCTAAGTATATGATTCATTAGCCGCATAAAAGTTCTGGGTGCGTTAGTTAATTCAAACGGCATTACGAGCCATTCATATAGTTTGTGTTTAGTTTTGAACGCTATTTTCCACTTGTCTCCTTCTTTCATGCGAATCTGATAGTAACCACTTTTAAGATCAATCTTAGAAAAGATGTTAGCACCATACAATTCATCAAGCATATCATCTAAATGAGGGATAGGATGTCAATACTTCACCGTAATATTGTTGATTGCTCGACAATCAACACACATTCGCCAACTACCGTCTTTCTTTGGCACGAGTAGAACGGGAACAACACATGAACTCATACTTTCTCGGATATGTCCTTTCTCCATGAGCTCCTCAATCTGCCTTTGTAGCTCCTTAATCTCCACCGAATTAGTTATATAGGCTGGTCGGTTTGGGAGTGAATAGTCGAGAACAAAATCGATTTGATGTTCTATTCCTCGAAGTGGAGGCAGCCTCTTAGGATGCTCTTCTGGGAAAATATAGTAATCCTGTAGCAAAAAAGTCATCTCACTCGGCCACACCGGTTCTAGATTAGTTAAGCTCGAAAGAGCTTCTTTAAACACAAATAATAACACCGATTTGTAGATTTAAGAGATATCTTGATATCATCCAATTTGGCAAAGAAGTTGGGCTATTTGGTGGTGATTTCTTCGTTTTATTTAAGCTTTATCTGATCTTGAAATATCTCCTTTGGTGTCAATTGTACCAACACCGTTTTTCTGCCATTAAACTCAAAATAATATTTGTTAGTAAATCCGTTATGCATGACTTTGCGATCAAATTGCCACGGTCTTCCAAGTAGAATGTGTCCTGCTTCCATTGGTAGTATATCGCATAAAACCTTATCCTCATACTTGCCAATGCTTAAAGGAACCGTAACTTGGCTGGTTACATTCATTTCTCCAGTCTTGTTGACCCAATGAAGTTTGTATGGCTTTGGATGCTTCTTAGCCTTTAAACCGAGTTTTTGCACCATGATCGATGCTTGATGTCTATCTTCACTGACTTGATTGAAGATATCATGATGTCTTCATGGATAATTTTTTTGTTTATGGTTCTTCGTTTTCTAACTGCTTGTCTACCCTTTGCACGGTTTTAGAACGATGTGAAGAGAAACACTGGGTTTTGAATTGGGAGAAATGTCATTTTATGGTGCAGGATGGGATTGTGCTTAGCCATCGTATCTCTGAGAGAGGGATCGAAGTTGATAAAGCCAAGGTGGAGGTAATGATGAGCATGCAGCCTCCTACTTCTATCAAGGATGTCCGCAACTTTCTCGGACATGCAGGGTTCTATAGACTGTTCATCAAGGATTTTTCAAAGATAGCTAGACCCATGACTCAATTGCTCTGTAAGGATATCAAATTTGATTTTGATACTGACTGTTTGTTAACTTTTGAGACAATCATGGAGGCATTAGTTAGCGCTCCAATTGTGCTGCCACCAGACTGGGATTTACCTTTCGAGGTAATGTGTGACGCCAGTGACTACGCAGAGGGAGCAATGTTGGGTTAGAGAAAAGACAAGAGGCTCCATGTGATCTACTATGCCAGCAGAAAACTTGATGACACTCAAATCAAGTATGCAACTACGGAGAAGGAGCTTCTAGCTGTGGTGTATGCATTCGAGAAATTCAATCAGTACCTGGTGGGATCAAAAGTCATTGTTCACACTGATCATGCAGCTTTGAGGTACCTTATGTCTAAGAAAGATGTTAAACCGAGACTTTTGAGATAGATTTTGCTTTTGGAGGAATTTGATTTAGAGATTCGTGATAAGCGTGGTATCGAGAATGGTGTTACAGACCATTTGTCTCAATTGCGAGTGGAAGCCGATACACCACTCGATGATAGTCTCTCTGAGGAAAATGTCTATATGGTTGCCTTGATGGAGGATGAGTACATGGATAATGTTGATTTTTTGCCATTAGACAAATTCACGATGAAATTCCTTGGTTTGAATATTTTGCGAATTTTCTGAGTGCAGATGTGGAGCCACCAAATTTCGCAGGATATGAGAAGAAGAAGTTCCTCAGAGATGTCAAACATTACTTCTGAGATGATCCTTTTCTCTACAAGAGATGTGCTGATGGACTTTTTTGTAGGTGTATTCCATAGTCTGAGGTGCAAGGTATTTTGTATCACTGCCATGGTTCTGCATAATGGTTCTGAATATGCAGGATGTTTTGCTACTTCCAAAATTGTATTGAAAGTGTTGCAGGTAGATATTTGGTGGCCAACACTCTTCAAGGATGCCCAGGATTACTCTCTAAGTGTGATGCTTGTCAGAGAAAAGGCAACGTCAATAAGCGGAATGAGATGCCTTAAAACTTCATCTTGGAAGTAGAGGTTTTCGACGTATGGGGTATTAATTTCATGGGACCTTTTCCATCTTCTTATGGAAATCAATACATTTTGGTTGCAGTAGACTATGTCTCTAAGTTGGTTGAGGCGTTGGCCAGCCCCTCTAATGATGCCAAAGTGGTCCTTAAGATGTTCAAATCTTTGATTTTCCCTCTCTTTGGTGTGCCAAGAGTGGTGATAAGTGATGGAGGATCCTATTTCATCAACAGGTTGTTTGAGAATTTGCTGAAGAAGCATTGAGTTAGACACAAGGTAGCCACGCCTTACCATCCTCAAAAAAGTAGAAAAGTTGAGATTTCCAACAGGGAAATCAAGAGAATCATGGAAAAGACCGTAGGCAAAACGCAAAAAGATTGGGCTATGAAGCTAGATGATGCGCTATGGGCATATCGCAACGCCTACAAGACACCACTAGGCACTACACTATTTCATTTGGTGTATGGGAAGGCATGTCATTTGTCTGTTGAACTCAAGTACCAGGGACTTTGGGCTACACAGTTGATGAACTTCAACATCAAGCCTGCAACTGAGAAGCGGATGATTTAACTCAATGAACTTGACGAGATTCGATTGAATGCTTACGAGAACACAAGAATCTACAAGGAACAGACCAAAGCATTCCATGATAGAAGGATCATTCCACCCCATTTCGCTGTTGGAGATCATGTACTATTGTTTAACTCACGTTTGCAATTGTTTATAGGAAAGCTCAAATCGTGTTCGTCCGGACCATTTCTGATTATATGGAGCTGTTGTTCTTGATGAAAATGGGAGAAAATTCACTGTGAATGGCCAGTGACTTAAGCCATACATTGCAGACGAGCCATCTGAAGAAAGAATGCGATTTCTTTTAACGGATCCACCTACCGTCTGATCGCATTACAGTCAGGCTCGAGACATTAAACAAGCGCTGAGTGGAAGACAACCCAGTAGGTAGTATTCTCTTTTATTTTTAGCTAGTTTTGTAGTATTTTACGTTTTTGATTTTTGTGTTTTTGGTGCTTTGGATGTTTTTTTTGTTTTTCGTTGTAGTATTGCAGGAAACAGGTCACCAGACAAAAGGACAGGGATTGATCGATCTCTGTCCATGTGTCGATCAATCCCTGTCTTAATTACTCGGCTATATCACACGCTTTCAGGTAAGTTTGCTCTTTCCATTTTCTTTTCATCTTGATTTTCTTTTTTCTTTTTGTTTGCTACTTACCGCTTCCTTGGATTTGCTTCACACTGAGACGGTGTGAGATAAGTCTGGGGGGAGGTTACTTATGTTTTTTTTTTGGTGTTGTTCGAGTCATTTAAATGTTTTTATTGAGTAAGTTATGGATTGTTTATGCTTCATGATGATTTCAGACTATTATCTCTGCGCATTGCACTTATTTATATTCTCATTGACCATTTCATTTGGACTTTTAGCGTAGACAAACCAGAATAACTCATGACCAAACTCCCTACCAGAAATCTCTAGAATTCAGACTTTTGTCTGAAGTGTTATTAATTCTATTTTATTTGGCCTACTAATGAACTTAATTGCTTTGATCCAGGAACTTGAAATCAGGAATAAAACCCATCATTCAGGATTACATACCCATTTTTGTACCGTTCTTTTTGGTAATCCTGAGTGACCAGACTCATTTTTAATCTGGCACCACACCCTTACCTTATCTCCTTGAATCTCCATACATTTCTTTTTGATCTTTTATGCACACATGTGTAAAAACAATGGAGAGAATAGGTTAGACATGATCCTTCTAATTTCTTAGGTAGGATTGAACATTTTACGTGGTTTAGACACGGTCCTGAGTGTATGATTTCTCGGTGTTGGGTGTTTTGGAGGTTTAGGTGGATATGTTGTATTTCTTCATGTTGTATGGGTTTTTTAAAATTTAAAAATATCATTGATATGCTAAGTTCTACCAGATTTTCGTTATGAAAAAACAAAAAATCAGTTTTATTTCTTCATATATGGTTTAGAAATTAGTATTTTCATATTATTTTGTTGATTGGATAACCCTGAAGTTTGCACGTATTCAGTTTATTTTTGATTGGTGGTTTGTACTTGGGTAGTTAGGGGACATGGATATCAATATACACTTTCTCTCCAACGATTTTGCATAATGTCTTGCATCCTGACGCAGTTTTTGATACCCAAAACACTCTAAGCCTTACCACTAGAAGCCTTGGATACCTAGTCAGATTTCCTGATTACGAGTGCTTTGGTGAAAAAGTTTCACGCCTATCTTGAATGAATGTAGAGAGTTATTAACATGGAAGATGAGTTTGCAGGTTCAGATTTTAAAGTATGGATGGGCTTTAGAGGTCATGGAGCGATTCTTGGAGAGAATGTTCTAGCTCTTCTAAGTCTATATGGTTAGCGAAAGTAGTGCAGAGTAAGGTTTTCTGATAGCATAAGATCCATTTGGTTTTCAAACTACTTTTCCCGTAGGCTTAGTCTTCGTTTCCATTACTTGAGGACAAGCAAAGATTCAAGTCTGGAGGATTTGATGTGTTATTATTTTAATGGTTTTCTTACGGCTTTTACTCGAGAAATATGGTTTTTAGTATGTATTCAAATCTCTTTGGCGCGAATTTGTGTTCTTTAGTGTTTTTACAGGAATCGAGCTTGGATGTGCGGAAAGATTGCCTTTTGGATGGATTTCAAGCATTGAAGGAAGTTTTCTTGAAGGCTGAAAAAAATCCAAACAGATGGACAAGGATCGATCGATCCTTATCCCCTTTTTCAGACCAATTTTACGAAGAACCAAACCGAACTTATCTTGAACCGGATCTCATTACTAAAACGTAAACTCGTGTTTCTTATATCATCATGATATTTTTCTGAGTTTTTGAGAGCAAGAGAAAGATTTGTAACCTAAGGAGAAGAATCATCTTCCGTACTTTGAATCCGAGAAGAATTTTGAACCTTACTCTTTATTTTCTGTTTAATACAATCATGTCTCTCTCTGATCTGATCTGATATGAGGTCCGACCATATGGAGTTGTTGTTCTTGATGAAAATGGGAGAAAATTCACTGTGAATGGCCAGAGACTTAAGTCATACATTGCAAACGAGCCATCTGAAGAAAGAATGCGATTTCTTTTAACGGATCCACCTACCGTCTGATCGCATTACAGTCAGGCTCGAGACTTTAAACAAGCGTTGAGTGGGAGACAACCCAGTATGTAGTTTTCTCTTTTATTTTTAGCTAGTTTTGTAGTATTTTACATTTTTGATTTTTGTGTTTTTGGTGCTTTGGACGTTTTTTATTGTTCTTAGTTGTAGTATTGCAGGAAACAGGTCACCAGACAAAAGGACAGGGATTGATCGATCTCTGTCCATGTGTCGATCAATCCCTGTCTTAATTACTCGGCTATATCACACGCTTTCAGGTAAGTTTGCTCTTTCCATTTTCTTTTCATCTTGATTTTCTTTTTTCTTTTTATTTGCTACTTACCGCTTCCTTGGATTTGCTTCACACCGAGGCGGTGTGAGATAAGTCTGGGGGGAGGTTACTTATGTTTTTTTTTGGGTGTTGTATGAGTCATTTTGATTTTTTTTTTTGAGTAAGTTATGGATTGTTTATGCTTCATGATGATTTCAGACTATTATCTCTGCGCATTGTGCTTATTTATATTCTCATTGACCATTTCATTTGGACTTTTAGCGTAGACAAACCGGAATAACTCATGACCAAACTCCCCACCAGAAATCTCTAGAATTCAGAATTTTGTCTGAAGTGTTATTAACTCTATTTTATTTGGCCTACTAAT